>JAJAGP010001860.1:0-153229 GCA_025084515.1 Ancistrus triradiatus | reverse complement strand
CCATGGGCATCACATGTCACCTCAGATTGCACCCGGGATCAAGCTTGCCAAATTTCATGGCCGTAGGTCGAAAACTGACTGAGTTAGTCATTGGCCCACCCAGGGTCCCCAGTGCCCACCCGGGGTCCTCATTGGCCCCATGGGCATCACAGGTCACCTCAGATTGCTCCCGGGATCAAGCTTCCTGAATTTCGTGGCCGTAGGTCGAAAACTGACTGAGTTACAGTCATTGACCCACCCAGGGGCCCCAGTGCCCACCTGGGGTCCATAGGGGCCCAATGGGCATCACAGGTCACCTCAGATTGCACCCGGGACCAAGCTTGCTGAATTTCGTGGCCGTAGGTCGAAAACTGACTGAGTTACAGTCATTGGCCCACCCAGGGGCCCCAGTGCCCACCCGGGGTCCACAGGGGCCCCATGGCCATCCCATATCACCTCAGATTGAACCCGGGACCATGCTTGCCGAATTTCGTGGCCCTATGTCAAAAACTGACTGAGTTATGTTTCATTAACTTTTGGCCCATTCATTTCCTATGGGAAAATGAATAGACCGGATCGCCGTATACAAGCACACCATTCCCGACCAGACCCAACGCAATGGCGCTGGAACGGGGTTGATATCTTGAAAGCTGCGGCAGTTGATATCCGGACAAAAATGTGGATTAATAATAATAAGAAGAAGAAGAAGAAGAAGAAGAAGAAAATAAGAAGAAGAAGAAAAATAAGACTTTCGGATAACAATAGTGTGGTTGCCTATATAGGCAACCACACTAATATTAATAATAATAATAATAAAAATTAGACTTTCGGATAGGCAACCACACTAAAAACAATACTTTCGGATTTCAATAGTAGGCAACCACACTAATAATGATAATAATAATAATAAGAAGAAAAATTAGACTTGCCTATATAGGCAACCACACTAACTAGAGAGGTGCATTTCCTGAAGAAAATGCGAGTGTGATTGCCACTCTGCAATGGTCGACCCTTAGTGAACCTCATTGGCCCAAAGGTCATCACGTCACCTCAGATTGCACTCGGGACCAAGTCTGCTGAATTTCGTGGCCGTAGATCGAAATCTGACTGAATTACACTCGTTGGCCACCCCAGGAGCCCCAGTGCCCACCTGGGGTCCATAGGGGCCCCATGGGCATCACATGTCACCTCAGATTGCACCCGGGACCAAGCTTTCCTAATTTCGTGGCCGTAGGTCGAAAACTGACTGAGTTACAGTCATTGGCCCACCTAGCGGCCCCAGTGCCCAACCGGGGTCTACAGGTGCCCCATGGGCATCACATGTCACCTCAGATTGCACCCGGGACCATGCCTGTCAAATTTTGTGGTCATAGGTCGAAAACTGACTGATTTATGGTTCGTTAACTCTGGGCCCATTCATTTCCTATGGGAAAATTTGGGACTTTACAGGGGCCCCTTCGGGGCCCCCCAAAGTCCGACCGGAAAGCCATATGCAAGCACACCATTCCCGACCAGACTGGACGCAATGGCACTGGAACGGGGTCGATATCTCGAAAATTGCGGCAGTTGATACGCCATGAAAATTTCGGAATGTTCAGAATCGGATTTCAATAGTGTGCTTGCCTATATATATAGGCAACCACACTAATAAGAAGAAGAAGGAAGGAAGAAAAATAAGACTTTCGGATAACAATAGTGTGGTTGCCTATATAGGCAACCACACTAATTATGGTGGAAATTAAATATTTGGTCAATAAATTTGGTTCAGTTCAATACTTGGTAACATAACCTTTGTCGGCAATAACAGAGGTCAAACGTTTCCTGTAAGTCTTCACCAGGTTTGCACACACTGTAGCTGGTATTTTGACCCATTCCTCCATGCAGATCTCCTCTAGAGCAGTGATGTTTTGGGGCAACACGGACTTTCAACTCCCCCACAAAATTTCTATGGAGCTGAGGTCTGGAGACTGGCTAGGCCACTCCAGGACCTTGAAATGCGTTTATGGAGCCACTCCTTTGTTGCCCGAGCGGTGTGTTTGGGATCACTGTCATGCTGGAAGACCCAGCCACGTTCCATCTTCAATGCTCTCACTGATGAAAGGAGGTTTTGGCTTAAACTTTGTGGAGGACAGAAGAGCTTCTTAAAGAAGTTACAGGTCTGTGAGAGCCAGAAATCTTGCTTGTTTGTGGATAACCAAATACTTATTTTCCACAGTGATTTACAATTTAATTCTTTAAAAATCCTATAATGTGATTTCCTGGATTGTTTTTTTTTCTCATTTTGTCTCTCATAGTTGAAGTGTACATATGATGAAAATTACAGACCTCTCTCATCTTTCTAAGTAAGCGAACTTGCACAATCAGTGGCTGACCAAATACTTTTTGCCCCACTGTATCTACAATAAATATTCTTTGTACTTTTACTGTGTACCATTTACTGTGTTCTTTAGACACCCTTATCCCAGAGCATTCTAAAACTGATAAAGTTTTACAACATATAATCTAAGCAACTGTGGGTAAAGCTCCTTGCTCAAGGGCCCAGTAGTGGAAGCCACCTTGGTCAATTGTCCAGTACCTTGAACACTACACCATATTCCTGGTGACATATCAGGCTTAGTGATGTTAGTCATTACCTGGGTAACAAAAGTACACAAGAATGTTTATTTCGATTTTCCTGACTGAACACAATACTTTGCTAAAGGTATGTATAGTACTCCATTTGTGATGTAGCCACACTTTGGTATATTTGCTAGAATTAGAGCGTACTCGCACTAGGCAATCTGTACCATGTCCAGGGACATTGACTCCCAAAACATGATTTGTTTGACTGCTGTGATCACTTCGTTCTGTGCCTGAGCGTGGTACACTGAATCGTGTTTAGGGATGCTTGAAGACGTGGACTCAGTTGTGGTTCAGTTGGATTCAGGAATGGTAGACAGTTAGTGTGACCACTAATTGTGCACGGAGCAAAACGTCAGCTGTCTCCGTAAAAATCTTCTTATACTTGCAGCATAAGCAGCCAAAAATCGTAGCATCAATAAATTTATTATAAGGCCTTTGAGAGGGCTGTGTGTTAGAGCAGCGAAACAACTTCAAGAAAGCCACAAATCAGTACAACAATGTGAGCACAGAAGAGTGGGGAAGAAGAGAGGGGGGGTCACACTCAGGGACCGTACAAGGCAACTGGGCATGTGTGAGTATGCCCTTAGACTTGAGAGGTGTAGACTCAAAAGTTTAATGGATAATTTTGTAATAATGCAGTTCCAGGTAGATCTCTATGATCATTTGGGTGACACAGTGGCTCGATGGGTAGCACCACCACCTCACAGCAAGAAGATCCTGACTGACTAATAAGCACTTCGCCAAAATATTTTGTAATAGTTTGTAATTAATTAGTCATGCATTTTGCATGATGATGCAAAATAACTCTAATAACAGAATATTTATGTATTTATAATGCAATTTGTATGCTAAATATATACAGTAAATGTTGCTGTATATTATCCTCTGATTCAATTGCAAAATTAGGTCATGCCTCGCATAGCCCAAGATGGAGCCCATTTTATGTCTTGGGTCCTCCCAACGTTTCTTTCATCACATTTAAGGAGTTTTCCCTTGCCACTGTTGCCCTTGGGTTGCCCATTTTGGACTGTGGGCACAGAGGTTTGTAAAGCTGCTTTGAGACAATGCTCTGTTGAAAACAGAGGTAAATAAATAAATTTCAGTTGTCTTCAGTGAAGAAGTTATGCTTTCAGTGCTTAAAATATAACATTTTCTTATCTTTTGCCTCACAGCTCTACTGAAAATTAGTCACAAAGTCAGGTTTCACACACCTAGTATGTCTTGCCTTATTAGCTGCATTAGAGGCACTGGGGACTTTTGATACATTTATTTTCTGGTAGAAGTACTCCTGTTGAGAATATGTCATATCAGAAAGAATCTGTAAGGATCAAATTTCATCATAATATCTAGTTATGGATCTGTCAGGTTCTCCCCCCTCACTCCCCCCCCCCACTCTCTCACTCTCTCTCTCTTGCTCTCTTGCTCTCTTGCTCTCTTGCTCTCTTCATGTCAGTGTTGTTTGTGCTTTCATTGTCAAGGTCCTGTTAATAAATATCACACCTCCGTGGCCTTCAGATCTCTGATATATTAGTCTGACCTGTCAACCTATTTGAGTGCTTGAGAGAGAGGAAGATAGAGAGAAATGGACTGAGAGGAAGAAAGAGAGAGTTGGAAAACAGCGTGTGCGAGAGAGTGAGGGACTGATGTATTAGCTATGGCTGTCAGAATGAAAGAGAGCTTATGGTGCGGCCAAGAGGGAGGAGTCTACGGAGTGATGATTGATGGTCTCTGTTGGCACGTTATAAGAAATGAGTGATCTGCCCATCATCCATCACATGGAAAAAGGAGAGAAAAAAGTGGAGTGTGAGGGACATCGGCCCCAGAGTTGGACTGGACCACACTAAATCACACGAGCCCCTTTTTCCTGATTGCCCAGTGACAAGAGAGTACCCAGGCTAAAGCTAAATCCCTTGCAGAGGAAGTGCAGACATGGCCAAAGCTTGTTGGAATCCAATTCGTCACACACGCATCACTCCACTGATGCTTTTATATCATCTGCAAACACACTAACACTACAGCAGTGAGAAATACCAGTGACTGCTTCAGTGACAAAATCGTTTATACATGTACACTATAATGGCACATAAATCTCTATATCAGACAAAAACATACATACACTATAAAATCAGGCTTCGACCATGCTGCTTTAAAAGCAGTACTCCCTAAGTTTGAGCACCACATTAAATGTGATTCCAGAGAAAAAACACTAGACAGAGTCTTTCAAACATTAAGAATGGCTATGTCATAACACTACTACTACTACACTAGTTATCCATGCTCTGCACACACCCCCTCAGATTTAAAAAAAAAAAGCTCTACCCATCATAAATACTGCTAAAACTGCTGAATTGCTTTGAAAGGACAAACTGGGATATTTTTGAATACCAGAATTTTGATGAGTACACATCATTTTTCTAAAGATAGGACACAGTACAATGCTGAAAGAGAAATCTTGAAAAGCAGGACCAGAGAAGCTAAATTGTCCTACAAGTCTAAGATCGAAGATTACTTCGATGACAACAATGGGCGGGAATTGTAGGGTGTTCAGCACATCACCATTTATAAGTCCAGCAACATCCACAGCTGCTGATGCTGATGCCTCGCTGACTGAGGAAAGTAACTGCCAACAGCATAATCTGATCTAGAAATAAGATTGAGAAATCTGATAAAGAGAGTAGGATTTTACTCCAGTAATTGGATTAGTCATTGCATGTATACCACTTACCCGATTATAATAAATGTTTTCAGTCTGTGCATGTGCACAAGCGTTCCCACCAGTTGCCAGGTCTGCATATTTCTAAACACTTTCTAAACAAGCCAACAGGAATGCTGTGTGACTCTAAACTGACATCAACCGTACATAGTTTGCATAGACGACACAAAAGCACATTGTACCTCATTTGTGACATTTGTGACAGTGAAGCCTGGACTTAGTGTCAGAGGTTTTTTTTTTTTCATTTTAAGCATAAATATGTGTTGATTATATGTCTACTGGTGTACAAGTATATTTAAACAAGGCAGTTGAGCTCAACACAGATGCTTGTGTCTTGACCAGTTACTATACACTTGCGTCACTATGTCTGGACCAATCCCCATTCTCTTACATCTGGACCAATCACAGTCGGAAGTTTCATTCGTATTCCATTTATTAGTCTTTACAGTCGGGAGGGGGGGTGCATGTATGAGAAAGCCTTTCCTTTTGCATTTTTTTTTGTAAAGCGAGGCGTGATATGATTGTCATGCCTTGCCCCAAAACCCCATTTTCCCTGCCACTTATCTCTGCTGTGAGCAGACCGAGCAGTGTCGCTCACAGCTTTCCAGACAGTCTTGGGACATTCAAGGACCAATCCAGAAGCTCCACAGCTGATGGAATGGAGATTGAACTCACCTGTGGAACACTTGCTTTAAGCGCGGCTTTGAGAGACATTCAGGGTGGATTATTGGTTGCTTCGGTCATGTCCCTCGCTGTTTCCACGTATGCCTTGGATCCCAGTGTTGCCTTCATGTCCACACTGAATACCAGTTTTGCTTCCTCATCTGCTTAGTATGCGTGTGTTGCAGTCCCGTCCATTTTGTATATCCACACTGCGCTCTTGTCCGCCCTGTGTAACCCATTCAACCCATACACGTTTTCCGTTTCCTACCTGTTTTCCGACTCTGCCTGCTTTTTGTTTCGCACCCATTTTCCCACTCTGCCTGTTTTGGTTCGTGTTTTTCCTTTGTTTGGTTAGTTCTTTCAATAAACCTTTTTTCCTTTTTTTGAACGGTGGGTTCTAGTTTTGTTTCGGATCTGTTCGATGGTAATCTGGAGCTTTGTCAGCAGTTCGTCTCCCAATGTGCTGAACGTTTTTGTTTGTTTACCCCTCTTGCTCACCCGATGCCCAGGTTTCATTTGTTGTTGCATGTCTCACAGGTAGGGCACTGCAATGGGCCTCCAACGTGTAGCCATGTCTCAAGCTGGGACCGGTGATTTGAGAAGGTACAGGAGAACACTGTAGCTCATTCGTCTGCATCAAGCTCAAAGCTGAGGTGTCAGTCCGAGCCTCAGTTCAATCGCAATCTGTGGGATCCTCCCCTAGCTAGCTGTTCTAGGGTTATAGCCTGCACAAGAGCTAAGCTGTATCCATTACAAGCACAGAAGATGTTGGTACATGAACTCGTACAAGAGGTGTCCATTTGTGTGCCCGTTCCTGAGCACGCCTCAGCCCGTAGCTCAGTACCTGAGCCCTTAGTGGCCCGTAGCTCAGTACCTGAGCTGTTAGCGCCCTGTAGCACAGTACCTGAGCCGTTAGCACCAAGTAGCCCAGTGCCTGAGCATGTTAGCTCTGTATCTCAGCACGCTAGCTCCATATCTGAGCATGCCCCCCCACTTAGCTTCATAGATGAGTCGTTGGCGCCCCATAGCTCAGTACCTGAGCCATTGGCGCCCAGTAGCCCAGTACCTGAGCATGTTAGCTCCATATCTGAGCATGCTAGGTCTGTATCTGAGGACACAGCACCTCTTAGCTCCGTAGATGAGCCATTCATGCACAATAGCACAGTACCTGAGAATGTTAGTTCCGTTCCTGTGCATTTTAGCTCCATACCTGAATTTGTTAGCTCTGTATATGAACAGTTAGTGCCACACAGTTTCATACCTGAGTCATATGCGCCACTTAGTTTCGTATCTACATTCGTTGTGCCCCGAAGTTTCATACCTGAGCACGTTAGCTCCTTATTTAAACTGTTAGCGCCACCTGACTCCATATCCAAGCAGGCCACGCTATTTAGTTTCATACACAAGCACGTTAGCTCTGTACCCGAGTTCAAAGTGCCATTTGTTTCCATACCTGAGCGCGTCGTGTCTCTTAGTTCCGTACCTGAGCAAGACGTGCCACCTAGCTCTGTATTGGTGTCCACCGCACTGTTTAGCTCCCTATTTCAGCCTTTAGTGCCGTTTAGCTCAGTATCTGAGAACGATGCGCAGCCTAGTTCTGTACCTGAACTAGACGTGACTCTCAGTTTCTTATCAGAGCCAGTTGTGCCGACTCCTGCACCACAGCCATTTGCGTAGACTCCTGTGCCACGGACATTTGTGCTGACTCCTGGCGCCACGGACATTTGCACCGAGGATGTCAGCGTCTGTGCCAGTGCCTACCCCGAGGACGTATGTAACCCGAGGACGTACGTGTCTGTTCCAATGCCTGTGCCAAGGACATCCATCCCAGTGCCTGTTTCAGGATGTCGGCATCTGTGCCAGTGCCTGCACCGAGGACATCTATGCCAATGCCTGCCCCAAGGACGTTCATGCTAGAGGCCGTCTGTTCCCAAGAGGCCTGTCCAGACACCATCTTTTCCTGAGAGGCCTGCCCAAAGGCCATCTGTTTCTGAGAGGATTGCCAAGAGACCGTCTGTTCCCAAGAGGCCTGCCCAAAGGCCGTTCATTTCTTAGAGGCCTGTCCAGAGGTTGATTGTTCCCGTGAGGCCTGTCAAGAGGCCATTTGTTTCCAAGAGGCCTGCACAGAAGCCTGTCTAAAGTCTGCTGGTTACCAAGAGGCCTGCCCAGATGCTGTTTTTTCAATGAGAGGCCTGTCCAGAGGCCATTTTTACCGAGAGCCCTGCACAGAGGCCTTCCCAGAGGTCATCTGTTCCCGTTTAGCCTTCCCAGAGGTCGTCTGTTCTCGAGAGGTCTTTCCAGAGGTCGTCGGTTCCCAGGACCTTCCAGAGGATGTCCAGAGCATGTCCCCTCTCCCAGAGGAGGTCAGTGCACGTCACTTCTTCCAGAGGGAATCCAGCCCAGTTCCTGTTCTGTGGATGTCTGGAATCCTTCATTTCCTGAGGATACCTGTTCCTGTAATGAAGGCACCAGTTCCAGTGTTGGCTTCAAGGATGTCTATTCCAGTGCCAGGTCAGTCTGGACAAGAATTGAGCGCAAAACTGATGGACGTCTTGCCATGGTGAAATGGCCTTCTTAACTTCACGCTCATATTCCTTTTCCTTCAGAGTTAAAAATGTGAAACACTTTTTGCATCCTCTGCATCTAGAGATCGCTGTGTAGGTCTTAAAACATGCAGTATGTTGTTCATAGTTATGTTCTCGCCAGAGGGACAGTTTTTTTTGTTTGTTTGTTTGTTTTTTTGTTTGTTTTTTTTCCCCAGATAGCCTCGGTCCATTTGAGGATCTGAAACTTCTGCTCCCCCCTTTATTTTTCACTTTTATTAAAATAATTTGAGCCTCTTGGTCCAACAACCGTGAAACAGTCGTGGGTTGCTTGAGTTCCATAGAGTTTCATTCCAACTCCCATGCCAGAGTCAATCGCATGGGCGACTTCCATGCCAGAGTTGGTTGCGTGGGCGACTTCCATGCCAGAATTAGTCACGAGAGCGATTCATGTTCCAGAGACTGACAGAGGAGCTCTTGTTCTAAAGAAGGTCAGTAGGGTGACTTCTGTGCTGGAATTGGTTGCCTGGGTGACTCCTGTCCAAGAATCTGACAGGAGGACTCCCATCCCAGAGTCCAACAGGGAATTCCCATTACAGCGTTTGACAGGGGTACTCCTGTCCATGTGTCCGACAGGGGGACTCCCATCCCAGGGTCCAACAGATGGGCTCTGGTTGCCAAAAGGGTCACTAGAGGGACCTCCATTCCAGCGTCCGACAGGGGAACTCCTGTCCCAGAGTCCAACACCTCGTCGGCTATCCCTCTCGCCAGCATTCTGTTGGCGACCCCGCTTGCCAGCATCCCATCAGTGACATGGGCCCACTGTTGGAGTTCTGGCTCTGTGTCAGACTCCTTGGGGGGGGGGACTCTCAGACCTCTGTATGTTTGCGTTGCAGTTATAAATAAACCCCACCGATCCCTGAATCTACGTGCATCTAACATTCATCTTGTGAGCATTACACAATACTTTGCCCCCATGCAGACAGTGGATAATAAGGGATTACAGGACGCCATCGGCCAACAAGGACAGCTACTTGGATGACACCATAAACTGCTGGACATGTTGGCTCAATTTGTTCAGGATATTGCTGCTCAGTAAGGCCAGCAGCAGGCTCAATTGTCTCAGATCATGGCGAGCATACAGGCGCTCACTTCCCATCTCACGTCACCACACACGCCTGACCCCTACCACCCCACCTCTAATGGCTCCCGTGACCAGTCCTCTGAACTCAGACATTTACTCAGTGAGTAAACCTGAAAAAACTTTCTGGCTCCCCGGATCAATGTCGGACTTTGTGTTACAATGCTCGATTTACTTTACTCATTCACCTCCCAGCTCAGATGCAGTCCGCATCTCATTCATAATCTCACGCCTCATGGAGAGACCATTGAAATGGGCTACCGCAGTCTGGTCGCGTAAACTTCTATCACATTTACACCAGGGTTCTCATTCTGTTTCCGAGTACGCCTTAGAATTTATCCCAAGTTACTGTCCGAACTAGCATGCAGAGAGGATGGAGTATCTCTGGACCAATATATCGCACTCACCATTCGTATGGACCAACTTAAAGAAGGAAGAAGGCTTAGTGCATTTTAACTCCGAGCATCTCTGCTTTCTGGTCTCCCGGGTCTGGAACCAACAGACACACACTTGGATACCCCGGAACCCATGCAATGCGGCTCAGCCCGACTGTCCCTAGCAGAAAGACAACGGTGATTTAAAGAGGGACTATGCTTCTACTGTGAAATGGCGGGTCACGTTCTTCATGACTGTAGGGTGCGTACGTGCAACCGACTCTGGAGCGGAGGCTAACTTTATGCATGGAGCAGTTGTGAGAAAGCTCCAAATCCCTGTGGGTTTTCTGTCATCCCCACTCAAACTAACTTCGGTGGATAGGGACTCAGCCAACAAAGGAACTATAATCCACATTACTGAACCTGTAAGTCTGATGGTGTGTGTACTTCACTCTGAAGATATTTGTTTTTTCTGTATTAGACTCATTGAACTGTGATTTGATTCTCGGATTACCGTGGTTGCGTCGTCACAATCCAGTCATCTCCTGGCTCAACGGGGACATTGTAACATGGTCGGATTATTGCCACAAGAACTGTTTGGGGTTTTAGCATATATCGATGACATTTTGATCTATTCACTGAATGTTGAATCACATGTTTTGCATATCAGGGAGGTTCTCGCTTGCTTGCAGGATAACCAATTATATGAAAAAGTGGAGAAGTGCGAATTTCACAATTCGCACTTCTCCACAATCTCTTTTCTAGAGTATGTTATCAGCTCTGGGGGTGTGGCCATGGATGATCACAAGATTGAGGCCGTTGTGAACTGGCACAACCCCCATCTCCATTAAGGAGTTACAGCCATTTCTGGGGTTTGCCAACTTCTATCGCCGCTTCATTTGCAATTTTAGCGGTATTGTAATCCCACTCACCACCCTTTTCAAGCATGGCAGATGTAAATTAGTCTGGTCATCACAAGCCCAGGAAGCTTTTCAGACCTCAAAACAAGCATTTATTTCACGCACCTAGATCCCTCTCAACCGTTCCCTGTGGAGTTAGACGCTTCAGCAGTAGGGATAGGTGCTGTGTTATCTCAGAGGACAGGGCTACCAAGAAAAAAAAATCCCTGTGGCTTATTGTTCCCACCAGCTCACCCTAGCGGAAAGAAACTATGGCATAGGGGATTAGGAGCTACTCGCTATAAAGTTAGCACTGGAAGAATGGCGGCACTGGCTCGAGGAGGCTGGGCATCCTTTCATAATTTTGACGGACCACAAAAACCTTGAGTATTTACGTTCTGCGAAATGGATTAATGCTCGCCAAACTCATTGGCTGCTATTTTCTCTCATTTTGATTTCTCCATTATGTATCGCCCGCGGTCACATACGAATACGAAAGCCAATGCTCTATCACGTGTTTACATAGAGACAGAAAGTCCCCCAGACGTAGAAGGTGTGCTTCTGCCCTCAGTATTGTTGGGCCCCATTCGGTGGGAGATGAGATGAGATCGATCTCCTGTCACGCCTGTGGAGATTCCCGATGCCTGTTCCAAAGGTCATACCAGAGGAGCGTCGGGACAAACTCATTACTTGGGCCCATTCGTCCCTGATGTCTGGGCATCCTGGTGAAACACACACATCAGTTTTTACAGGTTTGATACTGGTGGGAGAAAATATGCGTTGATGTGCATCGGTTTGTCTCGGCGTGCTCAACATGCTCGCATTGCAAAACTCCTAGAACTCTTCCCATGGGCAAACTCATGCCCCTTCATGTCCTGGCATGGCCTTGGTCTCACTTAGCGGTCAACTTTGTGACAGACTTACTGTTGTCGCAGGGGTACTCTGTAGTAATGATGGTTATAGATCATTTCTCATGAAGGGTGAGATTTATACCTTTTTCTAACCTTCCTACAGCATGGCAGATGGCAGAAGCCATTTTTAAATTAAAATTCCTTGAGGTCCTGGAGGACATTGTATCCGATCGGGGGGTGCAGTTCACATCTCAAGTTTGGGCAACGTTTTTAGAGCGCTAAGGGATCAGCCACTGCCTGTTGTCAGGGTATCAACTGCAATCTAATGGACAGTGTGAACGAGCCAACTAAGAGCTGGCTAAATTTTTGAGACTGTACTGCTATGACAACCAGACAGACTGAGCCACATTCTTGCCATGGGCTGAGATGGCACAAAACTCAGTGACCAACTCAGCCAATGATTTGATCCTGTTTCAGTGTTGCATAGGGTACCAGCCTCCCATAATGCCATGGACACCTGAGCCATCTAACATCCCAGCGATTCAGGAGTGGATGTGCAGGAGTGAACGGGTCTGAGAACAGACTCATCAAAGAATCATAAAGATCTTTCAACGGCAGAAGAAGCTGGCTGACTGCCACCGGGGGGAAATGCCCACCTTTGCTGCTGGAGATCAGGTGTGGTTATGCACCAGGGACTTCAAACACAAAGAGGGGAGTAGAAAGTTATCCCATAGATTCTCTGGACATTTCAAGATCTTGAGAAAAATCAATGACATAACATACAAACTCGCTTTGCCTCTGCAATGTCGTATATCTAACTCTTTTCATGTATCTATGTATCTCCACTGAAACCAGTGATTCCAGGACCTCTGGATGAAGCTACACCAGCCGCAAAACTTCCACCATCACTGAGTATCGAGGGGATGCATGCTGTCGAGGGGAGTACCAGTGTATGCTGTCCATCAGCTATTGGACTATAGGAGGCAGGCTGGCAAGCTACAGTATCTGGTGTGCTGGGAGGGGTATGGTCCTGAGTAGAGAAGCTGGGTAGAGGTCAAGAACATTTTGGATCTAGTACTCGTTGCGAAGTTTCATCAGCATCATCCTGAGAAACCAGGCCCCCGACTGAGGGGTCGTCCGTGACACTGTCCATCAGGTGCTGTCAAAAACCTGTGACACAATCATGAAAGCGGTGCTTCTTCTACTACGGCTAGTGAGCATCATGAGCGGCCACGTTCCTCCTTGGACACTTTGGGGGGTGGTAATGTCACACCCGGGAATGCCTCTTGCATCATAGAGGCTCCCTGGATCTCCTCATTTGGATCTCTATTTAAGCACTGGAGAGAGTCTTACTCGTTGCGAAGTATTGCCTATAGTTTACTATGCATACCGAGTATCTACCTGCCTTGCCTGGCTACCGACCTTGCCTGGCTCTCGTGTTTGTTTTTGCTTAACCCCTTGGCTCTTGTAAGTGTTTGTGATTATTGTTTCGACCTCTTGCATGGCTTTGACCTCGTCTTATGACTGCCTGTTTGTGTTTATAAATAAACCCCACTGATGCCTGAATCTGCATGTATCTGACATTCATCTTGCAAACTTACACTGAGGATATTAAGAAATAATTTAGTACCATAATTAAAGCTATTTCAGTACTATGATGGGGCCTGAATCCTGACTGAAATGTTTCCATTACAATTAGGTAACTACAGAGCTGCTGATAGACAGCTTTTTCTAAGATTGGAAAGGAAAGGTTGATTTGAAAATGGTCTATAATTAGACAGTGCACAAGGGTCAAGACTGGCTTTTTTAATTAGTGGTTTAATAATGGCACACTTCAAGGATTTGGGCACATAACCAAAGGTAAGGGATGAATTTAAAATAACTAGCAGTGGCTCTATAATATTAGCTATCAACTCTTTGAGTAAATTCTTTGAGTGTAGGATTGGATCTAATAAACACGATGGTGATGTAGACGAGCTGATCAGTGCAGATAGTTCAGTATTAGTAACTGGGATAAAAGATTCTAGTCTTAATTTGCAGCTATTTAAACAGACATCTACACTAGTGCTGCATCTGAAAGGCTGCTGAATAGTTGTGTGATGTTATGAGCATCGTTAAGCAGAACGCAAAAGTCACTTTCTTTAAGGTTTTTTAATAAATCTTGAGACTATACTAAAGAGAAATCTAGGATTATTCTTAATTTGTCTCTGTAAGTGTAAGTGGCGCGGCAGTAGCACGCTGCGGCCTCCCCGGACCCGAAATGATGCTTTTATGTGTTAGTTTGGATACCTTATCAGTTTTATTTGCATCACATGGACGGCACATTTTTCAAAGATGGTGAACCCTTTAGAATTTTCTATATTTCTGCATTAATATGACCTAAAACATCAGATTTTCACACAAGTCCTAAAAGTAGATAAACAGAACCCAGTTAAACAAATGAGGCAAAAATATTATACTTGGTCATTTATTTATTGATGAAAATGATCCAATATTACATATTAGTCAGTGGCAAAAGTATGTGAACTTCCAGGATTAGCAGTTAATTTGAAGGTGAAATTAGTCAGGTATTTTCAATCAATGGAATGGCAATCAGGTATGAGTGGACACACTGTTGTAGTTAAACACAAATATCAATCAAAGTCTGCTCTTCACAACACATGGCTGTGCAAGTGTATCATGGCATGAACAAAGGAGATTTCTGAGGATCTCAGAAAAAGAAAATGTTGGAAAATGTTACAAAACCATCTCTAAAGAATTTGGACTCTACTAATCCACAGTGAGACAGATGGTGTACAATTGGAGGACATTCCACACCATTGTTACCCTCCCCACGAGTGGTTGATCAACAAAGATCACTCCAAGGGTAAGGCGTGTAATAGTTGACGAGGTCACAAAGGACCCCAGGGTAACTTCTAAGCAACTGAAGGCCTCTCTCACAATGGCTAATGTTAATGTTCATGAGTCCACCATCAGAAGAACACTGAACAACAATGGTGTGCATGGCAGGGTTGCAAGGAGAAAGCCACTGGTCTCCAAAAAGAACATTGCTGCTCGTCTGCAGCTTGTTAAAGATCACGTGGACAAGTCAGAAGACTATTGGAAGAATGTTTTGTGGATGGATGAGACTAAAATAGAAGTTTTTGGTTTAAAAGAACACCGTTATGTTTGGAGAAAGAAAAACACTGTATTCCAGCATAAGAACCTTATCCCATCTGTGAAACATGGTGGTGGTAGTATCATGGTTTGGACCTGTTTTGCTGCATCTGGGTCAGGACAGTTTGCCATCATTGATGGAACAATAAATTATGAATTATTTCAGTGAATTCTAAAGGAAAATGTCAGGACATCTGTCCTTTAACTGCATCACAAGAGAAGGTGGGTCATGCAGCAAGACAACGACCCTAAGCACACAAGTAATTCTACTAAAGAATGGTTAAATAAGAATGAAGTTAATGTTTAGGCATGGCCAAGTTTAAGTCCTGACCTTAATCCAATCAAAATGTTGTGGAAGGATGATGGAAAATCTGATGATGTTTTAGGTCATATTTATGCAGAAATATGGAAAATTCTAAACTTTCACACACTATTGTGTATTGATAAGAAATGTTAGTATTAGATCTAAAGTATGATTACAATGGTGGATTGGCCCTGTCACATGTTGAATGATACTCGGAGTTCTGGGTGATGATGCATGGCTACCAGCAGACAGTTGGTTAAGCCTGACTGTATGCTGCCTGACCCCGGCTCTGGATAGTCAGCCCCTGCCATAAAACTATGGGCAATATTATACGAGATAAGAGCAGCACCTTCCAGATTGGAATAGACACCATCCCATCCCAAAAGGCCGGGCTTACCATAAAAGGTTGTCCAATTATATATAAAGCCCACATTCTTTTCAGAGCACCACTTGGACAGCCAGAAGTTCAGCGACCATAACCTGCTGTAGACTTAGCCACCTTACCGCCTTGGGGTGGGGCCAGAGCACACTACTGCATTGGACATTGCCTTTGCATCTCCACCTCTACAATATTAGCCTTAGTCACCTCTGACTGGTGAAGGCATATATCATTAGCCCCTACATGAATGACTGTCCTAGAGAATCTACGACTATGGAGCTCACTAAGGTTCCCCATAATGTCCGACATTCTGACTCTGGGGATACACGTAACTCTATCTGCTGGTGTCCCTAAAAGACATTAATTTCACGTGTCATGAAATAGTCACCTATGACCAGAGGTCTTTCAACAGGCTGTTCAGTGGGTGTATCACTGAGCAGGGTAAACATGTTGGAACCTATAAAACTACAGTCTTCTCAATCAGACTAGCTACAAGCATACACCTATCACAAATGAAATTTAAAGTAATGATGAAGAAAGAATAGCTGAACATGTCACACTTGGCACAGGGAACAAGCGCATTAGAAGCCATGTTAATACAATTAATTAATTAAAGGTACTTAGCTTTGGGTGGTGTTGTGGGGTGCCGATTGAAGATATGGTTCAGCTGATGGTACATATCTATTTTAGTGGTAAACCTCTCTCAAACTACAAACACCACCATGTTATTCAAGAAAACCCAGCGGCAAATCTTTAAAATAATAACTTCTATGAATACTCAGAAACAACAATCCAGTTCAGAAACTGCTGGTGTCCGTCTTCTGCTGTTCCATTGAGAGTGTGCTGAGCTGCTGGATTTCTGTGTGGTTCACAAGCTGCTCCTCATAGGACAGGACAGCACCTCAGAGGCTCATTTCCAACGACCAAAAATTATTAACTGCTGAATTACCTCCCTTGAGGACATTTATAGCTCTCACTGCCTCAACAGAGCCAGAACTCTCTCATGTTTAGACTGCAAATGCCCAGAATACACACGTGACATAATTTAACTCTGACATGCTCATGCTAATGTGACGTGCTCAACAATTCAAATGACCCAAGCATGGACTGTAAAAGCCCTGAACATCCTTAAAGACATATCTCACCCAGAACATCACTTTTGACCTGTTGCCCTGTGGACAGTGCTGCAGGTCCATCAAATCAAGAGGAAGCAAACTCAAAAACCAGAAGATCTTCAGTTTGTCAACAAATCTGTAAGAACATTATTGAAATGTTTAAAACCAGTGTTCCTTGAAGGAAAAGTGAAGGCAATTAGCATATTTTGTCCTCTGCGGTGCATGATGTCATTAAATGATTCAAGGAATCTGGAGGAATTGAAGGGCAAGCCTAAAGTGAAGAAAGAAGTCTAGTGGTCATTTGTGGTCAGATTGTCGTAAACGTCTATTGTGGTCAGACACCTCAGTAATTTCATGTCTTTTCTGGAAGAAATAGACACAGTGTGCTCTGGAACAAAAACAAAAATGACCAAAAAGTTCAAAAGAAAGGTCTGTCTTGGTATGGGGTCAGTACAATTGGCAAAGATAATTTTCAATTTTCTGTGACAGCAGCAGCGACATTTTAGATTTTAGCGATTTTAGAGCGACATAAGCTGACATCTTTCCAGGAATGCATTTTTCAGCAAGACAATGCAAAAAAGTCAGATCATAAATAAAAAGTTAAGACTGAAATATGCAGTTCAAGTCAAGTCCAGTTAGCTTTATTTCTATAGTGCTTTATTACAATGGAGCATTGTCTCAAAGCAGCTTTTCAACTTTACATTATCTTTTAAATTATAAGGCCAATCCCAATTTGCGCAAGCCTAGGGTGACAGTTGCAAGGTAAAATTCCTTAACATTATAAGGAAGAAACCTTGGGAGGACCATGACTCAAAAAGGGATCCATCCTCCTTGGGTGGCTAAGATGTTATATGTAAGAATTAACAAAATTGTCTAAATGTTTATAGTAATAACGTAAATAAACAGAACCTAAATAAATATCAACAGAGAGAACATATTTAAATATAAAAGCTATAATGTATAAGCCAATTCAGACCTGAAATGCCTGAATGTTCCACCAACAAATGTTTTGCCGTTGTACATCTATATTTTGATAATCACCAACTACATGTCAAATGTTTTGTTGTTGTAGGTGTTTTTTCATATGATTCTGCATTCTTGTGTTCATAATTTGCTTTGTATTTGCATTCATATTTCACAATGGCACAGACACACATGTAGTGATACACAGAAGCAGACAGTGGTGAAGGGAGTATAAGCGGTAATGGCGGGGGCAGAGAAGGAACAAGATGAGAAAAAATCCTGAGAGTTGACACTGCGATGTAAGAGCTGAATGTAGTAAAGGATCCAAACTCAAGGGAGGGAAAGAACGAAAAGGAGAATAAAGAGAAGTAGGATAGAGAGCAATGAATGTGATAGAAGGCATATTTAAATGGGAAGGGATGCTGAGAGGCAGTAGAGTAATGAGATAAAGATAGTGACGGAGAGAAGAAAAGGCAATGAGAAAGTGAATGGATAGTCATTGTAAGCAGGCATAGGAGAAGAGAATGAGAGAAGGTATGTAGAGTTTAGTGTATAGAGTGCATTATATAGAGGAAGAAGGCTGAAATGGGGACAACTGTGATGACAGTGATGCATTTGGTAATAAAACAGGCCAGTGAGACGTAGAGAAGTGATGGGAATTTAAATTGGATGATGGAGTGATGGGAGGAGGTTGTGAATGGAAATAGATTATGGAAAAATATATCAAAACAATTAAAAGAGTTAGACAGAAAAATAGAAAACAGGGAACATTGAAGATGAGGAGTCATTTAGATAGAAGATCAAAGTAAAATACATACTGTGATGCTAGGAATGCAAGTAGTAATAGATAGAAACCAGAATATTCATGGAAGAACAGACAGAAGGAGCAATTGTGAATGTTACGTGTTCTGGCAAATAAAGTATTTGTTGTTTGTCATTTTTTCTGTATGTGTGCTTCTGCTGTCTGTAACTGCTCTCATGTCACTGGTGGCATCCGTTGGACCAACAAAGAAGGACATCAGTGGCAAAGAAGGAGCTTCATCATTAAAACTCTGCTGGAAGAAGACTGGAACACTACTTGGAATTTTCAGGCATCATACTTAGCTGTTCATACTTGCTGCTCTTGTTTAATTGCATACATTGCATATATTGCCTTGTATTTGTTCACCCATAACAAAATCATTGTCTTAAGTATTCACCTTAGAGAAATATTTCTTTGAAGTGTTTAGAACTTTGTGAAGTCCTCTCAGTAATGCAACATAAACAACATATAGGATTTGTTTATTTATTCGAATTTACTTTAATGTCACTATCAGCATCAATTTCCATTTAAGCAACACACAATGTTAAATCAATACACAAAATTACATCAAGACTAGTCGTATACACTCAAGCCAATTTAGTGTAATCAGTAAACCTAGTGCATTTCGTTTTACTGTGGCTGGGGAGACCGGAGCACCTGGAGTAAACCCACGTGGAAATAGAGAGGAAACAACATAAAGGAAGCCCACTGTTGAATACATTACGTAAGATGAACTAAACGGGTATTTATGCCTTAATTGTTTGTAGGTAGTTAAGAAAGACAGGCAGTTGTTTTTATTAATTTGATAAAATATTCATGAATTAATTCATTTTCTTATCTACTTAATTCTTGGTCAGAATCACGAGAAAGCCAGTGCGAAATCGGGAAACAGGGTACAAGGCAGGAACAACATTTGACAGGGCACCAATCCATCTTAGAATCTGGTTAATTAGACGTAGGTAATAGATGTTTTTGTTATGTTCATTTTTGTCTTAATGCCATTCTCCCTAGTTGATGTGTTGGATTCATTTAGTGTCATCATCAATGGCAATTTTAGCAACAGACACAAGGTTACATCTAGACTAATCATATATGCACTTAGGTTGAGCCAATGTACATTTACAGCATTTAGCAGACATCCTTATCAAGAGCAACTTACAGAAGTGCTTTGTTTTCTTCCTAGTAGAAAAAAACCCTCATGTTAGTACAAGTAAGCAATGGTAGAAGAACCTATTGTTTAATATGTAGTTAGTAGTCAGTCAAGTGCTGAGTGAAGAGGTGAGTCTTTAGTTAGCAAGAGACTCAGCCGTTTGGACATCCAGTGGAAGTTCATTGCACCACCTGGGTGCCAGGCTGGAGAAGAGTCTTGATGCTTGTCTTCCTTTAATCTTACGTGGAGTATCCAGTCAAGCCAAGCTTCTGTCTCAGAGGATACGTGGGTTGATTAGAGCTTTTAGGTAAAATGGCATTGTTCTATTTTTGGATTTGTAGGCGAGCATTAGGGTTTAGAATCTGATGCAGGCAGCTACAGGGAACCATTGAAATGAATGCAGCAGTGGGGTGACATGAGAGACTTTTAGCATAATCAGTTAACCTAATGCATGTCTTTGGACTATGGGAGGAAACAAGAGCACCCAAAGTAAACCCAGGTCCAAGTAAAGGATCCAGGTCGCTCTACCTGGGAACCAGGACTTCTTGCTGTAAGGCACTGGGGCTACCCACTGAGCCACCACACCGCCCTCTCCCTAGTTAATCTCCAACTTTACAGAAACATTACTTATAGGACAACTTTTTATGCTTTTTAAAATTAATTTCTTCCTTATGTAATCTTTTTCTAGTTTTATAAAACACTTGATTGTTTACGGAACTAGTATTTTGTGTTGTTATACAGTACACCCTCTCCTTACCCAACAACTTCTCCATCTTCTTTATGTTGATGACCTTCAAATTTCCTAGACTTAGCCGGGGGTCGTAACAGTGAGAAATAAGAAAGAAAGAAATATTTTGATGGATGAGAAGTCAGTTGGTGATGGAGGGAGCTAGAGGCAGACAGGTGATGGTGGAAGGAGTAAAAGAAAGAAGAATTGAGAGAGTTCCAAATGAAAAGAGAGAGAGGCACAAGGGGAAAAAGAATGGGGTTGCTCCAAAAGGATCTAAAAGACATATAGAGGTTATGAGGGGACATGTTGTGATGAGGATAGTTACGAATGTAGAAACTTGATGCAGAAATGAAAATGAGACAGAGAAAGTTGGATCTGTGATTCTAGTGAGACATACAGTGAGTGCATTTGCATGAACTTATTAATTTTATCATAATAAGATTTCTGCAGTTATCCGATTATTGAAGTGGACATGTAAACCACATATTCTGATGTAGAAATCAGATTAAGAAATCTGATGAAGTGAGCTGGATTTCTCAGTAATCGGGTTTCTCAGCATTATGTATTTTCATAATCCAATTCTCAGTCTGCACATGCACACAGAGCTCTCATGGAAGCTGCTAGCAAAGTTAAACATTACTCTAAGAAACCTTTGGGCTTTTGAAATTTCTTTTGTTTTTTTTGTTTTTTTTCATAGACCTAGCTGTTTATAACTCTATTTGGACCTGTCAACTCTGGAATTAAACACAGAACCCATGAAAGGGCTTCTAACCTCTTTTGGGGAAACTCTGAAATGCAGTAGGTATGCTGGAGGAAATGAAGAATTTCATTATTTATTTACTAAAGTTTGAAGTTTATGCCACATCCTCCTGTGAGATTATTGGCTGTTTGCAAAGTAGAAATCCAAATACTAACTGAGTCATATAAACCTGGAGCTTTCCCATAACCTGATTACCCAAGTGCTTGAAAACTTGTTGATCAGATTACTGACAAAATATGATATTTTGCAGTTATTGGGTTATTCAGTACATACAGTATAAACACACTCAATCAGTGAGACAGAGAGGTAGTGACAGAAGGGGAGATAGGGGGCAAATGGAACAAATGAAAGAGGAGATGTATGAAAGTGAGAATGAGGTAGTATCAAAAAGGACTTCATATAGCAAGAGCAGTGATGATGAAGGTGGGAACCCATTCCTAAAAAAAGTCCCTCAGCTATTAGTGACTCAGACACATTTTTATACTCAATAATTACACTCAGGAATCACTTTAGGTACACCACCTTGTTTCTCCACTCATTGTCCATTTTATCAGTTCCACTTACCTTATAGAAGCACTTTGTAGTTCTACAATAACAGAATGTAGTCCTACATCTGTTTCTCTACATACTTTGTTAGTTCTCTTTATTATTTTCTCTAATGGTCAGGAAAACCAGAGGACCACAGATTAGGAACAGTTTCGTTGGTGGATCATTCTCAGCATGTGCCTGGAATGAGTGGATCAGGCACACCCGTGCTGCTGGAGTTTTGACACTGTGTTCACTCACTGTGTACAAGACGTGGTAAATAATGAAGAATAAGTACTTTGTTACTATACTTTTTTTAGGGTATCTATGCATTAATTTATTATTTTCTGTAACTTAGTACCTCTGACTTATTACATTTCAAAAGAAAAATCTGTACTTTTTACTCACTACATTTTCAAAACAGGCTTCTTATTTTAGCTTTTATGAATCTATTTATGTACCTGTTGTATCAATCTATTTTTTAGGCCTTTTAAGTCAGACACCTAATGAAGTACAAGGCTAAGTTAAAGTATGAAAGTAAACTTTGCACTCGTGTGTGTGACAATTAAAGTATACTTTTTACACTTTTAATGTTCAGCATAATGCAAAATACTCCCACAAATAAATGTATATACCTTATGCTGTTTTTTATTAATCATACACAAAAGGTTTGTCCATATCCCTGCGACAGTGAATCACATTTCTGTGATGAGTATAAGACGTATATTCAAAAATAAATAGACCTACATAATACTTGTGAAAGCTATGAATATAAACGGTGAAACTGCAGTTTGTTGAACTAAAATGCAGTGACAGTGTTTACAAGAGTCAATGATGACTACTGTTTTGTTTAAATATCATGATTTTCTGCATTATTGGACTTGCATGTCTAGCTATGAGCAACTTAGCAGCATTTATTTAAAAAAAATCCTAAATATTTTGCATATATGAAAATGTCTGAAAATAGAAATCTGTTTTCTTTTTTTTTGTTTCCTGGTTTGTGTTGTGGGGTTTTTCTCCTACTTTGGTGTTTTAACTAAAGATAATTAAGTCATTTGTATGATTTTTGAATAATATTAATTTTATTGTAATACAAACCATTATGTATCTTTAGTGTCATAGATGTGTACCTCTTGCCCTCAGTAAAACACATTTCTTCTTCTTCTTCTTTCGGTTTCTCCCTTTATCAGGGGTCACCACAGCGAGTTAAACGTTTCCACCTCACCCTGTCCTCCACGTCCTCTACTCTGACCCCAACTCCCTGCATATCTTCATTACGAACAAACAAATACTCCTCTTTGGTCTTCCTCTCCGTCTCTTGGCCTGCAGCTCCATCGCCAACATCCTCCTACCAATATATCCACTATCCCTCCTCTGCACATGTCCAAACCATCTCAGTCTTCCCTCTCAAATTTTGTCTCCCAATTTTCCAACCTGTGCTGTCCCTCTGATGATCTCATTCCTAATCCTGTCCACCCTAGACACTCCTAAAGAGAACCTCAACATCTTAAGTTCTGCCACCTCCAGCTCTGCTTCCTGTCTCTTTGTCCCTCAGTAAAACACATTTAATTTCAAAAATTGAGAAATAAAATACTTTTTTTATATTTTTTACTTTAAGTACATTTAGTAGCATGTACTTTTAAACTTTTGTAATAAACTATTTTTGAAATTTGAGTAAATTACATAAGCCATAGTTAAATTTTTAATGGAGAATTTTTTTTATTATATTAGTCAAGTAAATTACTTGTGCACTTCTTCCACTTTTGCTGTGCACTCTGTTAGAAACATATATCATATTTCTACAACCTGTAGATGTAAAGCCAGAGACAGTAGCTCCTCTGTTGTTGCACAGTTTGTGTTAATCATCCTCTTCATCATTGCTCATAGGATGCTGTCTACAGATGCTGATGGTGTGACATTTTTGGTTGGTGGGATATTTTCTGTCCAGCGGTGACACTAAGATGTTTAAAAACTCAAGCAGCACTGCTGTAACTGATCCACTAATACCAGCACAACACACACTAACACAACCCATCAGTGCCACTGCAGCGCTGAGAATCAACCACCATTCAAATATTACCTGATATGTTGTCATCCTTTGGGGGTCCTGACCATTTGAGAACAGAATAGAGGTGATTAACAAAGCTAACAGAGAAACAGATGGACTTGAACCTGTAATTGTAGAAAAAAGTGCTTCTATATGGTAGGTGGAACTGATAATTGGACAATGAGTGTAGGTGTGCCTAATAAAGTGATAAATGAGGGCATTTAATAATTTTACTAATAGCTGCTGAAAATCAAGGTGCTGATCATGGCATTCATGCTGAGTGACTAATTTATGGGGTCACGGTGTGCCCTCATACCTGTGCCACCTTCTGGTTCTCACTTTTAGTTGTGCCTTTATAGCTAGAGCTGACAGACTCCCTACATTTACACCATGTTTGCACACCAGTATATGCATCTGTTTTTTTTTTTTCTTTCTTTTTTTTCTGATACTTCTGGCTGCTCATTTGGGGACTGTTTTTTTCTAAAGCTGCGACAACATCTGTTGTTGAGAGCACCATATAAATTAATTGCCAATGAAACTGACATAATGACTTTATGCATGAAAGAAAAAGACAAAGAATTAATAAAACAGTCATGTGATGGAGAAAGGTAAGAGTGAAAAGAGAGGTGAAACAGAGAGTCAGAAATGAAGAACGGGGTGTAATGTTGAGCTGATGGGGTATTAGCTGCATTGTGCATGATATAATGATGGGCGGGACAGTGTAGTTTTTTTTTTTTTTTTAAACATCAGAACAGAAGCCTTTCTCTGAAGAGCATGTCTTTGATTTCCACCCCGCCTTCTTCCTCTAATTACTTTTTTTTATTATTTTGTTTAATAGTATTTTGGCAAATGATGAGTCTTATTACAGAATATTGGGTAAACCATCTAATGAAGGTTGTCTATGTGTGTTTGAGTGTGTGTTGAAGAGGGGGCAGTGCTGGGTGTGTAATGTGATTTTAATGCCTATAATGGTCCGGTATGGCAAAGTGTGTAGGGTATGAGCAGAGAAACACAGGTGCACTCTGATAGAAATGCAAATTAATAAGCTGACATTGGTACTAACTAATCAAGTTGTCTGATCCGAGGCCTAAATTAGCTGCATGTCCTTTTGTTAATATGGCGATGCAGTTAAGTGACTGAGCATCCCAACAATTAACATTATTTAACCTGTCTGATTCAAATGCACTGTAAAAGGATGTCAAACTCTAATGTACTTTCTGAACATGAATTACTCATCATCCAGTGAATGAAAAATCCTTCTTTGTCGCACCATGCACTTAGCCTTCTTTGATTTTAATGGATTTTATTCTTATTTAAAACTGCCGTCATTCTACCTCTCCACCCTCTTGCTGGCTAAAAAAAGACAATGAAACAATAAAATGGAAATTTGTCACTCTACAATGCAAAATAAATGTGGTGATTGACAGGTGTTTAGGTGTCAAATTTGATTTCATTCATGTTAAAATAAGGCCATCAAGGTCTTCAAAACTTCAAATTCAAGCTAATGAAATAGTGTTTATAATAACCAATTTTTCAAGAACTAGACAGGAAAATGAACAAGCCAGAGGTGGCAAAAAAAAAATGTCAGACTAATAACAAAGAAACCTTGAGAGGAACCAGACTCAAATGGGGAACCCACCCTCCTCTGGGTGAGACTAAATAACAAAATGAAATTTGAGTCAGGTAATACAGTACTTCTATAAAACAAATGATTCCAAAACATGATATTAGTACCTTAATATCAACTGAGCATCGTGTAAATGCCCTAGCTTACCTAGCCTATTGTTGCTGACCATGTCCATCCCTTTATGACCACAGTGTACCCGACTTCTGATGGCTACAGTCGTGCTTGAAAGTTTGTGAACCCTTTAGAATTTTCTATATTTCTGTATAAATATGATATATAATATGATCATCAGATTTTCATACACGTCCTAAAAGTAGATAAAGAGAACCCACTTAAATAAATGAGACAAAAATATTATACTTTATTTATTGAGGAAAATGACCCAATATTACAAATTAGTGGGGTTTTGTAACCTTTTCCAGCCTGATGAGCATCAACAACTCTTTTTCTGAAATCCTCAGAAATCTCCTTTGTTCGTGCCATGATACACTTCCACAAATGTGTTGTGAAGAGCAGACTTTGATAGATCCCTGTTCTTTCAGTCGCATGATTGTCATCCAATTGATTGAAAACACCTGACTCTAATTTCACCTTCAAATTAATCTTAGAGTTTCACATACTTTTGCCACTCACTAATATGTAATATTGGATCATTTTCCTCAATAAATAAATGACCAAATATAATATTTTTGTCTCATTCGTTTAACAGGTTTCCCTTTATCTACTTTTAGGACTGTGTGAAAATCTGATGATGTTTTAGGTCACATTTATGCAAAAATATAAACAATTCTAAAGAGTTTACACACTTTCAAGCACCACTGTACTTTCAGCAAGATAAGACACCATATCACAAAGCTCAAATCATCTCAAACTTTAAAACTCAAACTCAAACTCAAAAAAAAAAAAAGGAAAAAGTGAAGAGGATGGGTGAAGCACTCTACGTACTCTTCCGACACGCAATCGGGGAATAATCCATGGCGTGAGAAAGACGGCTGGGATAAAGGAACAGAGCTTTAGGTGCAGCTTGGTAAAAGTCAGAAATAATAAATAACAAAAATGCTGACCCTACCCTATCTAGGGCCCTAATGTTACCGAGCTGCCTCCTAGCAGCCCACATCTGAGGGACTTAATTCCCCCAGAACGTACCTTTATCCCTATAAAAATAAATAACAAATAAAAGAACAGAAAACCATCTAAATAATGCCAGAGTGCAGGCAGCAGCGAGCGCGAGCGTGCCTCAATGCCGGGTGCATCCAGGTCAGGCAAAGCATTGGCAGTGAGTGAGTCCCTAACGTGTGCTTATAAGGACTCACAGCGAAGGAGCGATCCTTAACAGTTCTTTCTTTTGGTTTTGCTTTGAGTCAAGTTCTGGATATGTTGGGTCTAGGTGACTTCCCAGACAAGGCATGGAACATTGCACTTATCATTTAAAAATGAGAAAAAGCTATCTTCAGTCATTGTAATAGCTATTAGACAGACATGCGTTATAATGCAGAGACAGACTGTCTGTTGATGATCTGTACTGTTCATCATAGGTACACTTCAACTATGAAAGACAGAACGAGAAAAAAAAATCCAGGAAATCACATTGTAGGACTTTCAATTGTAAATCATGGTGAAAACTAAGTATTTGGTCACCCACAAACAAGCAAGATTTCTGGTTCTCACAGACCTGTAACTTCTTTGAGAAGCTCTTCTGTCCTCCACTCGTTACCTGTATTATTGGCACCTGTTTGACCTCGTTATCTGTATAAAAGACACCTGTCCACAACCTCAAACAGTCAAACTCCAACTCAACCATGGCCAAGACCAAAGAGCTATCAAAGGACACCAGGAAGAAAATTGTAGACCTACACCAGGCTGGGAAGAGTTAATCTACAATAGGCAGGCAGGTAGGTGGAAGTGAATGCATCAACTGTGGGAGCAATTGTAAGAAAATGGAAGACATATAAGACCATTGATAGTCTCCCTTGATCTGGGCCCCCACGCAAGATCTCATCCCATCAGGTAAAAATGATCATGAGAACAGTGAATCCCAGAACTACAAGGAGGGACCTGATGAATGACCTGCAGAGAGCTGGGACCAAAGTAACAAAGGCTACTATCAGTAACACACTACACTGAGACTCAGATCATGCAGTGCCAGGCTTATGCCAGTACATGTCCAAGCCTTTTTGAATTTTGCCACAGAGTATATGGATGATCCAGAAGATGATTGGGAGAATATCATGTTGTCAAATGAAACCAAAATAGAACTTTTTGGTAAAAACTCAACTTGTCATGTTTGGAGGAAGAAGAATGCTGAGTTGCATCCCAAGAACACTATACCTACTGTGAAGCATGGGGGTGGAAACATCATGCTTTGGGGCTGTTCTTCTGCAAAGGGAACAGGATGACTGATCCGTGTTACATTTACATTTGCAGCATTTAGCAGACACTTTTATCCAGAGTGACTCACAATTGATACAGTACTACAATCCAAGCAATTGTGGGTTAAGGGCCATGCTCAAGGACCCAACTGTGGCAGCTTAGCAGAGGTGGGATTTGAACCCTGGACCTTCTGGTCCATAGTCCAGTATCTTAACCGCTAGGCTACCACAGTACCACAAATGTATCATGACATTTTAAACAAAAACCTCCTTCCATCAGTGAGAACATTGAAGATGGAACGTGGCTGGTTCTTCCAGCATGACAATGGTCCCAAACAGACCGCTCGGGCAATGAAATAGTGGTTCTGTAAAAAGCATTTCACCGTCCTGGAGTGGTCAGTCTCCATACCTCAACCCCATAGACAATTTGTGGAGGGAGTTGAAAGTCAATGTTATCCAGTGACGGCCCCAAAACATCACTGCTCTAGAGGAGATCTGCATGGAGGAATGGGCCAAAATACCAGCTACAGTGTGTGCAAACCTGTTGAAGACTTACAGGAAACGTTTGACCTCTGTCATTGCCAACAAAGGTTATTAAGTATGTAGTTGAACTTTTGTTATTGACCAAATACTTATTTTCCTCCATAATGTACAATCAAATTAATTAAAAATTCTACAATGTGATTTCCTGGACTTTTTTTCTCATTTTGTTTCTCATAGTTGAAGTGTACATATAATGACAATTACAGACCTTGCACAATCAGTGGCTGACTAAATACTTTTTTGTCCCACTGTATGTACTGAATTCATTCAAACAGATCACGACAGGAACAACTATATCAATGATGATGACCTCCCCCTAACCAACCCCACTCCCCTCCACTGTCCAAAGCCAAAGACATCTATCCACTAGACTATCTAGTCAGAAGAGCCAAAGGCCTCTACAAACAATTGGAGCCACACAGCAGTGCCAAGGGCAAAGCAAGTACTGAGTGTTACAATGATTGAAGTAGCCTGACACTGCTCTGATTCCAAAACACATAGTATGCAATCTAAAAGCTGCATAATGTGGATCAACAAAGCTGCCCCAACCCAACAAATGGTTTCCTAATAATTTATCCACCAACCCTAAGAGAGGTCACCATTGAAATATCTAATCTCTACTCCATCCAGACCAAGGTTAACTGTATCTATGTATGGATCGTGATACTAAGTATGACTCCTTATATTCTATGGGATCTTTATCATATATGGGTACAGCTTTCACATCTAGCTACTGGCCACTTGACAATAATGTACATAGTGATAGCAATTCAGATGAAATGCAGATAAATTGATGAAATTGACATTTCATGTTGTTGACAACACAAATATCCCTGATGACCCATTTCCAATCAGTCATGCCATTTTAGGAATGGCTATCAGTGGATGAGTGCACGATCCTATACAATGGATGACAATGTAAACCATGGAGGTAAACCAATCAGTTTTGGTCAACCAATAAGATGACATGGGTGGTGTTTACCTTCTGAACCTACTGGTTTCAGGATACCATATCTCTGAATCTAAGAAGCGATGGTGGCCCATCTTTGCATAGTCTCTCAACAGTGAACTCATACACATCCATAAGTTTTACAGAGATGTTACAGGAGGTACTGTTGACCTGCTCACCTTCTCAGAAATAATCGATTGAATGATGATGATGAACTTTACAGACCTCTCTCATCTTTCTAAGTAGGAGAACTTGCACAATCAGTGGCTGACTAAATACTTGTTTGCCCCACTGTACATAAAAGGCATTAATGCCTATACAGATATGATATCTTGATTTATGCCATTGCAGCTCACAGTCCATATCTTAGAATTACACTCTATAATGTAAAGCCATGTACAACCCATTCTTTTTTTTCAGTTCTTTTTATAGTTAAGACTTGAGTCACCTTCCTTTCAGAATGTCACTCAGAAATCCTGCGACACACATAATCAAACACAAATTGCTTTGAAAGTTATAACCATCTGTTTTAAAGTTAAAGATCATCTGAAGTCACAACATCAGTCTATATTTGTCCAAAAGTCAGTTGACAAGTTTACATGTTTAGATTAACTTAATTGGCAAACCTACCTTAATGCAACTGTTTTGCATTATAAAATGTCATCACTCAGTGGTGACTGCAATGGTTTATTTAGTGAGAACTACCTTTGTATTAAAACATATTGGATATATGTATATATGTACACCAAAAAATACAGCAAATATATTCTGGTGTAGCTGAAAGCAATGTATATTTTTTTAAGTGGTTACCAGCTGAAATTCGACTTGAATTGTCCATGTACTTGATGCACTATGCAATTATTTCAACAATTGCTTAGAATGTGAGATCATGTGAACTGTTTAGCATTTCACACATTTAATGTTGAAATTGTAATTGCTAGCTGTTAATAAAGTTATTAGCCATGCTGGTCCTAGCCAGTTTGTAATGCTTAGTGATGGCTCGGTGGTCAACTTGCATGGCTTTGCTGATGTCTAGTCAAAAAAGTGTGTCTTGTGTCAAAGAAAAACGCAGCTAATTTGTTAAATTAACTTGGTGGCTCAATTAACCACAACAATGATAGATTAACAAACCTTGCTGAAAAAAACACCCACTAACAGGACTTGGCAGCATTTTATATTTTTAACGTATTTCTTTCTTGTATTTCGCTACATTCATATTGGTCACACTGGTCTTTCGGCATAGACCAGAGTTTAATTGCCAGATATTCAGGTACAGCCCAGCTCAAATTAGCCATAAAAACCAGCCAATGCTTTTTATCTTCTTTTGAACGAACACATGGAAAAGACACTGTAATATGAGACAAAAGCAGATGCTGTTAGCTCATTTTTAAAGCTTTAACTTAAAACTCCCCTATTAGTCAATAAGATTAAGGTATGCGGAAGAGAGAAGATGGATGATTGCTAAGAAGGCTTAAGGGTACCGTTTTGGAGGCCAGTGTGTAAACTAAGGATTCATTACTCTTACTCTTCTCTTTGAGACTGCCATATGCTGGGGGTAGAACAGAGATAACAGAGATGGATAGAAATGAATGAAAGAGCTGCAGAAAAGAGGGAGGCAGAGAAATCTCCAAAACTACCTTATCTTGTCCATCCCCTTGCCCTCTGCTCAGAATGTCTTATTCAGCTAACAGAGACATCATTGTTAGGGTACGAATGCGCACACACACAGACACAAATGGAAATGAGTACAGGTGTTTGCAGTGTTTCCCTGTCCTAATGGAGACAGACAGCTCTTCATTAGGTAAGGATCAACAGGACTTGGCTACAGAACGCACTTATCCATCATTAAATAATGTACATGCACACACACACACACACACACACACACACACACACACACACACACACACACACACACACACATTGGGGGGGGGGTAAGAGATTAAAAAGTAAAAAGATAGGCCTGCTGCCAAATATGCGTTTTATGCAATTAATAACACTTACTCAAGAAAGCCAAAGTCTGCCATCCGTTAAGATGTACACAGAGTCAGCTAGCTGCAGAATTGGTGGTAATAAAAATATAATCACATCATAATTACACTATAATGACTGGTTCTAACTCTAGCCTTGCACACTGGCTCCCGACTTACTCCACTGCAACTGATGAGCTGCTTAATTGCAAGTCCTTTTTGATCTGACTCACTGTGTTTATGGAGGATTAAAATAATTTGAGTGGCGAGGGAAATAACTTCAGTTCTCTTCTGGGAGCAGTCAGCACCAGCTCTCTACAAAATATGCCACCACAAGTAAACCATTAACAAATATAGCTGTATCCTACAGCTTAGATCTGATTCAAGGGATGTTTCACTGCAGCTACCTTTTTTTGTCAAAACAAAAAGGCTTTTCAGTGGGTCCACTGGCAAAGATTCCAGTTCCAGTAGAAAATATTCCTCTTGAGTTTTGACACCAATACTTCTTGCTGCTATTGATAGTGGTACTGTTATTATACATCAGTGTTTGAAAGTTTCTGAACTCTTTAGAATTGTCTTCATTTCTGCATAAATGACTTGAAACATCATCACATTACACAGAAGTCCTAAACATACTTAAAGAGAACCCAGATAAAGAAATGAGATAAAAATATTATGCTTCACCATATACTTTTGAGGAAAATTATCCAATATTACATTTCTGTGAGTGGCAAAAGTATATGAACCTATACAATCAGTGCTTAATTTGAACTTTAAATTACAGTCTGTTAAGGTTCACCTCTATAAAAACTAGTGAACTATATATAACAGAAAATAAAAGGGCTTTAGGACCCAATCACCGTTAGCTCTAGTTGGTAATGTTGAATAAAAGTGTAAATAAATTAAAAGAGATTAAATAGAACAACAGAAACAAAGCTGCGCCTCTATCAGCTGGCAGCTGGACCCTGATTGCTCACATCAGGATCCGTTGCTCTAACGTCTCACCATGAGCAGGCTGATAGATGTGAGCTTGGAACAGAATAAAAAGGCCAGACAAAGGAGCTGTGCAGACTGGACTCAAACAAAAGGAGTATACAAATGTTAAATAACTAAATGAACAAGAAAAAGGAAAGTCAGTAAAGTGCCTAGATGCGCTGCAATGGGAAAACACAAAAAGAGGAGAAATAGAAGCCGAAAGCATAAGGCTCTGTGCATTATGCTGAGCGCAATCGGCTTCTGTTTCTCCCCTTTTTGTGTAGCATAGCTCAGGACAGTGCATGCACAGTGGATAACGTGCCCCCAAGCGAAGCCAAGTGAACGCTCTCTCTCTCTTTATTGATGCTGCAGGCTCTGCACATGCGCATCCTGAGAGAGAGAGCGGGGACATGCTGTGACGTGCTCTGGGGACTCCTTCTAGCCCCAAAATGGTGCTGGGTTATGCACGGTACTGCCGGCACACGGTACCATTGCAGGCAGCGTAAAAGAGGGCGCGAGCAGGGTGTTGTGCCTACCACTCTAATGCTAATGAGCCCAAAAAGGGAAACGGTGACCGTGAGGGAGATGTGGGTGGCTTGTGACACTGCAGCTAGCAAGCCGTAAGCCACCGAGGGATGGCGAAACAACAAACGGGTGAACAGAGCAAAACTGGCAGGATCTTTCCCTACACTAATTACTATGCCCTAACAATTACCTCCGGATCTCCTGATCCGTACATTGGCTGAATCCCCAAAGTGAACCCAGTCTACCAATGACCCTAACACTGCTCTTAAATAGCAATGCTTCCAGGTGTCGCTGATATTGCAATCACGCAGCTAAGCAGGTGCATGCACGATCATGCTCACTGTGAGGAGCCCGGCATGTCAACCAAGGCAACACTACCCTCTAGTGTCAGCTTGGAGGGATCCCACAGTGTTTGGGGGGTCCTTATAGTACTCTCCCAAAGGGGCGTCATCCTTTTTAGTACCCCCCCAACTTGTGGGGCCCGCTCTGGGTTAAGCATATTGCGCGCAGGGAGGTCCCGGTAAGTGGGATGCACTTTCCAACAGGGGCCAAATGGGAGGGTGGGCCAATACAAGCCAAGCACAGGACTTGGCTTGGGGGCCTGTTTAGCCATGAGTGGCAAAGGGGCAGAGATTAGCATGAGTGACTCAGGGGAGAAGCTAGGCACTAGTGGCTCAGGGGTGGAGCTAGACACTGATAGCTTAGGGGCAGAGCTCAGCACTGCTGAGCTAAGTGCATAGGTCAATGTAAGCTACCGTGGTGCAGAGATTGGCGGTAGTGACCGTAGCGCAGGGGCCAGTGTGAGTGGGCATGGTGCATGGGTTGGCATGAGCGACCATGGTACAAGAGTCAGCGTGGGCAACTGTGGTGCAGCGGTTGGCACGAGCAACTATGGGGCAGGGGTCAGCGGACGTAACTGTGGCACAGGGGTCGGCGCGAATGGCCCTGGCAAAGGAGGCTCCAGTACGGAACTAGGCGGTGCGAGCAACCCCTTGGCACACAGCTCATTGAATGCCGTCTTAATAGCTGAGAACTGCTCCATATCAAAACGGAGCAAACGCTGGGTCCTGTAACTGGTCTTACCCTTCTGTTACGTAGATGTTAGCTTGGAACAAAATTAAAAGGCTAGACAATCGGGGCTGCAGGATCTGCGCATGTGCAGCCTGAGAGAGACGAGGACCCCCTTACAGAGTCGTTTTTTTTCAGTCAATCAAGTATGAGTGGTTGTCCTGTTGTATTTATAGAACAGAATCTATCAACATCTGTTTTTCACAACCTATGTTTGTGGAAGAATATATTGGCATGGATTTCAGAGGATGAAGAATAGTTGTTGATGCTCATCAGGCTGGAAAAGTTTATAAAACCATCTCTACAGAATTTGCACTTTACCAATACACATTTAGATACATTGTGTAAAAATGGAGGACATTCAAAACTATTGTTACCCTCTACATTAGTGGCTGACCAACCAAGGTCACTCTAACATAAGTAAAATAGTCCACAAGGTCACAAAAGAACCTAGGGTAACTTCTAAGCAACTAAAGACCTCTCTCAAATTGCTTAATGCTATTGTTCATGAGCCTACCTTCAGGAGAACATGTGTGGAAACCCATCAACATCCCAGAGTTTAAGGTGTTCTATATGGTGTTAGGATCTGTGGCCAGAATTGGGTTTTCACCTGTGGGCAATCTGGACTACATCGCCAACAAACCCTTGTGGCTGCAACATGGCCGCAGACCCACTTGGAACTCATGTTTTTTGATTGTGGATTATCACTAACCGCAAACAGCTGGGATGTCCTTATTTAAGCTCTGTTTTTCCCCAGTTGCATTGCGGGAACATTGACTTTGTTACGCAGTAACTCTGTAGCTCATGTTTCATGAGCTGTGTTCATGGTCACCCTTTTCTATTTTTTGCTGGATTACCTTTTGTTGCCGTCCCGTTCCGCTGGATTACCTTTTGTTGCGGTTTCGTGAGCTTGGACTCTCGTGTGTGCAGTCCCTACCCTGGTACGGTTGTGTGGCTGCGTCTGCTGTTGTTCATTTTCTGTGTGCTGCTGCTCTCCTTCAGTGTGTCATGTTCTTGCCAGGTTGGCTACTTCCAGCCAGTCTTGGCTACTTCCAGCCGGCGCTAGCTACGTTACCATTCCACACCAGTCTTGGCTACTTCCAGCCAGCGTTAGCTACGTTAGCGTTTCCCTGCCGGTCTTGGCTTCCTCCAGCTGGCTTACCTCCTCCCTTAGTTTTGGGTTAGCTGTGTTTTTCCCTTAGTTCACTTTGTTTCTGTATTATCATTTTTCTGTTATTATTATTATTATTATTATTATTATTGCTGTTGTTATTATTATTGTTAACTTTATTACTATTATTAGTCTCATCATTATTATTTATTGTTGTCTTTTGGTGCCTTGTTTCTGAGCTTTGGGGTACTTTATAATAAACTGTTTTTCTTTTGAACTGGAACCCTGCATTTGCATGCTCCTCCCTTGACCTAATCCTAACATATGGAGGAATAGCCTAAAATTATTAAAAACCTATGAGCAGGATTGATCAACAGTTACCAGAGCTGCACATTTAGTTGCAGTATTGCTGCACATTTGGGTCATATATATGTGATAGTGGATCTCTTTGTCTATTTTTATGATTTATGTGAAAATTGGATGATGTTTTCATTTGTACAGGTAATCCCTGATTTATGATGAGGATATGTTCTGACAAATCCATTGTATGTGGAATTTATTGTAAATCGAGGAGTTTAACATTTTGAATGTGCAATGAAAAAACATCCTTAAAATCTTGGGTTGAAAACAATGGTGGTAGACCCCATAATGTCACAAAATGTGTGTGTGTGTGTGTGTGTGTGTGTGTGTGTGTGTGTGTTCAACCTCTATCTCTGGAGGTCACCAATACAAAATTCCAGTGAATGGAGATGACTAAATTGGGATTACACCACAGAACATTTGAAATGCTTAGCCCACTATCTAAAATGCTGTGACGGTAATACTATAATAAAGTCTCCATTGCCAAAATATCCAGAGACTGTTATTAACAAAGTCATTTTTCAAACCAACCTAAAGCACCCAAGTGCTACTCAAGTACACAGTAAAATAACCATCATTATGACAAAATCCAGCTGTTTAGGGATAACATCTGTGTGGAAAAATACCTTTATTTAGGATCTCCTGAGTCACCTGTGTGTGTGTGTGTGTGTGTGTGTGTGTGTGTGTGTGTGTGTGTGTGGTTAGTGCTGTCTACTTTATCTCATCTCATGCTGTGTGTGGAATGGTTAAAGGAGCTGAGCTGATTCTTGGTTCTTGTACTTGTTTGGGGATTTGGCCAATCTGTAATGAAGAGCACTGTTATCTCACACAGCTAAGAATTACCATCACAGCTAATCAATTATGTTATCGTGATCTGTCTCTTACCTCCAGGGGACACAGAGGAGGAAGAGGGAAGAATAAGGGGAATGGAGATGTAGGAGCAAGAGTGAGGGAGAGGGTTGAGGAAAAGGATGTTGAGAAAAAAAATACAGGAGACAGAGAGAGGAGAAATGTTCTGAACTACATTACTAATAGCTAGTATTAACTACATTACTATCACCACTCTTAATTTGCAACTTGTATGCAAATTGTTAAACTGAAAATGACTGTTCGTTCAGCATTCATTCATCTTCCATACTGGCATTATTATTATCAGGGCCATGGTGAATCTGAACCAAAAGTGAAAGTGGGTTCTCAATGGTTATGAATATGGGCTTGGAGGTTGTAAGGTAAAATTCCACAGAAGCCAGAATGTCACTGCTCGGGTATTTTTCCATGAATAAGGGTATTTAATTGCTGTAAACGTAAATCTATCCCAGACAAACACATTCATACTTAAAGACATTTTAGTGTGCCCAATCTACCAACTAGCATGTTTTGGGGAGTTGGACACACAAACCCACAGAGACACATGCCACTTCACGCCAAACAGTTCTAGGGACTAATTTTAATAAAATTAACAAATTTTATGGTTTGTATTTGGACCAACAATAGGAACACTGCGTGACACTAAAGTAACATAATCCATACAAATTTCACTTAGAAGACTCATAGGCTCAGCATATAGGCTCAGTAAAGCCTGAACTTCAATGTTGGTCGATTTGTCTGCGTTTTTTCCCATTTTAAGCATGAAGATCTGTTGTGTATACAGCTACCAGAGTACAGTGTGATCTGGACCAATGTCTATACACTGGCATCACTATGTTTGGACCAGTCCCCATACTATTACATCAGGACCAATCACCACAAACTTACATCACTCAGGGTTGTTATGCACTGAGAAAAATAAAAAGTCCCTACACATGGCATTCTAAGAACCACAGAAATACCCAGTTTCTGCATTGTGAACACATGAGAAAAGGGGCACAGGTCTAAGGACTATGTAAAAGCTCCTCCGGTGTGAGAGCAATTATAAAGAAATCAGATAGTAATAGAGGATTGCACCTGGGTCAACAGAGCTGTGCAACACCAAAAAAACACCTGCTGCACCATGCCGCTTCCAAGCATGACCTTAGTCTACCTTATTCATTTGAGTGGAGAGCAATGGAGAGATCTGAATAGTACATGAGTGTTGTGGCACAGCAAATGTGTCTGGCTGGCAGTCACAGTAACCAAATCCATAAAAACTCCTATCAACACCCACCAGGCAAGCAGATGCAGTGTGTCAAGCAGATAAGCAAGTTTTTAAGTTGACGTGCCACGAGGAATTCTAAATTTTGCTTCACTTTTACAAACTTTGCGTTTGTACTATTTGCCTGTTACAGATTTGCGAGAGTTCAAAAACCTGCAAAATATTACATAAAGCATTAGTGGTTGTGGAGTAAATGGCACTCCTAACTCTGAACAGGTAAAGTGTTGCCATTTATAGCAAAGTAAAAGTCAATTGCTCCCCCCAACCCGTCTGGTAAACAATCAAGACAAGATTTGCGTCTGAAGTATTATTATGATCATAATAATAATAACAATAATAATAATAATAATAATAATAATAATAATAATAATAGTCTTTATTTAGCACATTTCATACAATTTGAAGTGCTTTGCAGAAAAGAAAAGAAAAATAAAACATCCACCAAAGGAATTTTTGCATAAAACAAAATGAAAGGAGAGAACAGAAGACAGACAGACACACCCCCACACACACACACACTTACATTTACATTTACAGAATTTGGCAGACACCCTTATCCAGAGCGAATTACAATTGATACAATCTTACATCCAAACAATTGTGGGTTAAGGGCCTTGCTCAAGGACCCAACAGTGGCAGCTTGGCAGAGGTGGGATTTGAACCCTGGACCTTCTGGTCCATAGTCCAGTACCTCACACTCTAGGCTACCACAGTCTCTCTACACACACACACACACACACACACACACACACACACACACACACACACACACACACACACACACACACACACACACACAGACACACAATAAGAAATACAGTAGAAGGTGTTTGAACAGATAAAGACAATATGAATTCTACCTACTGAAGGATATGTAGGAAAGAAAGAAAGACGAATTATGATCTTTGTGGTCACTTTTGTTGGAAAAAGTTAACATGGAGCACAGAGCCTACTATAGATAAAGTAAGTAAGACATGATACCATAGATCTAATTATAATAAGACCAACTATATGTCTAAATTATCACACCATTTCATCAAAATGTCCAGTTGTTACATAATATTAAAGAGGCACATTAATAGTTGTAAATGCTGTCAAACAATTAAAATGTTTAGCCATGTTAATTGCACCAATTTTTAACTAATTGCATTATTGCTCATTATTCTTGACACTAAAATAAGCAATTTTTTGTTTAATAAGCACTACTAAGCCATAAAAGTTGCATAACACTACTAGACAGACAGATAGATAGATAGATAGATAGATAGATAGATAAATAGATAGATAGAGATATTACACTTTATTGGAAAGGTAATTATAAGGGTCTTCCATTGTTACCATCCCTAGGAATTTTAGGAATTTCCATTATTTGTTTCCATCATCTGTCTGACTGTGGATTGAAGTCCATACTTTTTAGAGATGGGTTTGTAACCTTTATCATGCTGATGAGCATCAACAACTCTGAGGTCCCCAGAAATCTCATTTGGTCATTCTTGAATTACTTCCACAAACGTGTTGTGCCCACTTGCACCTAATTGTCATCCCATTGATTGGAAACCTGACTCTGATCCTGACATGCTTTTGCCACTTTCAGATATGTAACACAGGACCATTTTCCTTAAAAAATAAACAAGTATATAATTGTTCTCACATTTGTTGAATCGGGTTCTTTTTTAGCACTGTGAAATTATGGTGATGTTTTACATTATATTTATGCAGAGATATAGAAAATGCAAAGAGGCATAAAGCATCACTGCATGCTAAAGTTGCCAGTTCTGATTGAGAAAAACAGACCAAAAAGCAGACTTATGTACATTTCCTTAAATAGTCCCATAATATCCTTGAAGAGTCTTGAACTGTTATATTTATTGATAAACATCAAGAATATCTATGAGAATGAACCAGTTTACTAACACAAATGCTTCTGCACATGGATATAAAAAGCTAATGTTGATAACAAGATCAATAGTATGCCAACAGAGCATATTTTAACAATGTCAAAATCTGGAGTAAAAAAAACATTACATAGACCTACAACTCATTTTCTACATAGAGAGTTAAAGAAGTGCAATTTACATCATGCTAGATACAAGTAGCACACTTGGCTTCACACACAAAATGTGGCCAAATTGGATCTGAACACTAGTAAAAAGCTTAGTACATTTAAATAATTACTTAATTGTCAACACCCATTACTACCAGTTGCTCCAGATGAGACATTTGAAACTTGAATGGTTAAGCATATTTTAGGCTGTTTTTTAACTGTTTTTTTGTTGTTGTTGTCCTTCCATTTTTTTAAATGGCCAAGCATCTGGAATGTTTTTTGGAATGGGAAAATAAGTCAGTTTTGCACTTTTTGCTCTTGCCTGTTGAACCACAGCTGTTCACCATGCTTGGGTCGTACATAGTCAAAAAAAATTGCAGAAGCACAAATTATTCTATGTTGAATGTTGTCAAGACTAAATCGAAGTGCCATAATTTTCAATCTGCATGCTAAATCATAGAAGCTACAACGCATTTTTGCCCTGCCTACGTCATTATACACAGCAGTACAGGCCATATGCTTCTGCCCAATCTTCCTTGATGCATCTGGTAATTAGAGTGCTTTGCCAGTTTGATGAGCTAACTTGCACCAATTTCTTATGTTCTACTCATTAAGCAGAGAAACCAAACACATTTGCAGCTGTTCAACCTGTTGTAAAAACTCTTATTTCTCATAGAGCTTTTTCAGGTGGAATATAAACATACAATTGGGGCATTTTGACAGTTATACAATAATAATAATAATAATAATAATAATAATAATAATAATTTGTACACTATAACAAGTTTCTCAGTGAAAATCAAACAGGCAAATACCCAGACAAACAAAAAAAAAAACATACACACAAAAAAACTCAGTTATTTGACTATATGTATATATTTAACCTCATAAGCCACAAACCGCTGTTACTATACATATATAGTAGTACTGTAGCTCCGTTGACTCCTCCTATGGGCATTCCCGGTCCCAGTATGTAAATTAGTGGCTTCATGGTCTTTTTATTTTGGGGTTTATGTGTATGTGTGTGTGTGACTTGTTTTATGTTTGTGCCATCTCGTTTGTCTTTAAGTAAGCTCATAGTGTGTGTCCTGTGTGCCTATGTGTAGTTTTAACTATGTGTACAGTGGGGCAAAAAAGTATTTAGTCAGCCACTGATTATGCATGTTCTCCTACTTAGAAAGATGAGAGAGGTCTGTAATTTTCATCATAGCTACACTTCAACTATGACAGACAAAATGAGAAAAGAAAAATCCAGGAAATCACATTAGGATCACATTAGGTAGAATTTTTAAAGAATTTAAATGTAAATCATGGTGGAAAATAAGTATTTGGTTAATAAATTTGGTTCAACTCAATACTTTGTAACATAACCTTTGTTGGCAATGAGAGGTCAAACGTTTCCTGTAAGTCTTCACCAGGTTTGCACACACTGTAGCTGGTATATTGGCCCATTCCTCCATGCAGATCTCCTCTAGAGCAGTGATGTTTTGGGGCAACATGGACTTTCAACTACCTCCACAGATTTTCTATGGGGTTGAGGTCTGGAGACCGGCTAGGCCACTCTAGGACCTTGAAATCCTTTTTACGGAACCACTCCTTCGTTGCCCGAGCAGTGTGTTTGGGAAATTGTCATGCTGGAAGATGTTCCATCTTCAATGCTCTCACTGATGGAAGGAGGTTTTGCCTTAAAATCTCACGATACATGGCCCCGTTCATTCTTCCCTTAACACGGATCGGTCGTCCTGCCCACTTTGCAGAAAAGCACCCCAAAAGCATGATGTATCCACCCCCATGCTTCACTGTAGGTATGGTTTTCTTGGGATGCAAATCAGCATTCTTCTTCCTCCAAACACGACTTGTTGAGTTTTTACCAAAAAGTTCTATTTTGGTTTCATCTGACCACATGATATTCTCCCAATCATCTTCTGGATCATCCATATGCTCTCTTCCAATTTCAGATGGGCCTGGACATGTACTGGCTTAAGCAGGGGGACACGCCTGGCACTGCAGGATCCGAGTCCATCTTGGCATAGTGTGTTACTGATGGTAGCCTTTTTTTCTTTGGTCCCAGCTCTCTGCAGGTCACTCATCAGGTCCCTCCTTGTAGTTCTGGGATTTTTGCTCACCGTTCTCATGATCATTTTGACCCATGGGATGAGATCTTGCGTGGAACCCCAGATTGAGGGAGATTATCAATGGTCTTGTATGTCTTACAATTGCTCCCACAGTTGATTTATTCACACCAACCTGCTTGCCTATTGTAGATTCACTCTTCCCAACCTGCTGCAGATCTACAATTTTCTTTCTGGTGTCCTTCAACAGCTCTTTGGTCTTGGCGATGGTTGAGTTTGGAATCTGACTGTTTGAGGCTGTGGACAGGTGTCTATTATACAGATAACGAGGTCAAACAGGTGCCATTAATACAGGTAACGAGTGGAGGGCAGAAAAGCTTCTTAAAGAAGAAATTACAGGTCTGTGAGAGATGAGAGAGGTCTCATTTTGTCTCTCATAGTTGAAGCGTACCTATGATGAAAATTTCAGACCTCTCTCATCTTTCTAAGTCGGAGAACTTGCACAATCAGTGACTGACTAAATACTTTTTTGCCCCACTGTAATTAATTGCTGTACCTACCGTGAGCTGGTAAGCTGTATGTGAGGGTGGGTTTGGTGGTCCAGGCTGTGTTGATTTGGCCTACCCATCACACTAACTGGTAAATAGTCCCTGTCAGGACTGGTAAATTTGTCTCTGAGGCTGGCTGTTTAATAAAGATCTGCATTTTGAGCAAGTTTCCTGTCTCGAAAGCTGCTTCTTTGTCCATGCCGATGCTAGTTTTCCTACTTGCACAAAGTGACCACTTTATTAGAGATACCTGCCCTTTCACATTTTGAGCTTCCCTGTATGAAAGTTAAACACTTGACCCCAGAGTTCAGCATACAATCAAGTGAACAAATTTCAGTACGAATCCACATTAGAATGGGAAAGTCGAGTGGTCTGAGTAACTTAAAACTATACATACTTGTCGGTGCTTGACAAGCTGAGGCCAGTACTTCAAAAACTGCCATCTTTGTGGAATGTGGAATTACACAAGGTCGATGAACGGGGTTTGACCAGGATATCAAGGATCGTTCTGACGAATAAGCAGACAATGCAATGCTGGTGCTTAACCATTTCCATTTCCAATAAACATTTCCAAACAGACAACTCATATTTCCTTAGCACGGATAGGCTATAACAGCAGATGATTAGTTTGAGTTTGCCATTGCCAAGAGAAAAAGAAAGGCAAGTCTCCAGTGGGCAAAAGAGTTCAAAAGGTGGATCACTGGACAGTGGAAAAACACGGCCTGGAAAAATTAATCCAGATTTCTGCTGATGGGAGAATGTGGCACAAGCAGCATGAATCAATGATTCACAGTCCTCCGATCTTAATCCTATAGAGCATCTCTGAGAAAAGGTAGTAAAGGCTGTTCAGAGCATATCAATGATTAACTATGACATGACGTTTGTTTTATTTTATATTGTACCAAGTAGGACTAGAAACTGTGACACATGGTACTACATGTGATGAACAATGGCCCTGTACACTGTAGAGAAGTGAAACCCTGCCCAGTCTTTAAAATGAAATAGAAAGGCAAATGCACCACAGTACAAGGCAAACAAGCTATTTTTATCTTTTAAACTTAATCTTTTATGAAGACCATTATTTTCAGTGTGGTGGTATTATTATTATTATTATTATTATTATTATTATTATTATTATTATGTTGACTAGCATACATAAAAAGCTAAGCATTTAATCTCAAAGGCAACTCTTCAGACTATAGTGTGCTGCAGAGAGCTGTAAGCATTACACTTTGTGTATGAAATAAGAATTTTATCACCCTACTTTAGAGGATTGTCAGTATTGGATTAGATGGCTGAGCCAGTGAGCTGAATAAGTGAGAGAGATTCAGAGTGTTTGTTTGATTCACTGCCAGGAGAAATAGCCTGAACGCCCTGATCGAGCCTAGCTGAGCTCATGCATTGCTGTAATGACATGATAACCAAATTACACCAAAGCCAAAGAATCTACTGAGAATCTGTAATAGAAAGATCAATAGCCAAGCTGAAAGATCAGAGATCTGGGATTAGAGCCGTTCCGAAATGTGAATCCATAAACAGGAATGTTGAGGAGGGAAAAGAATATGTTCAACATACACACACGCACACACACACACACAGACACGCACACATAAACAAATGCACAAGCTCAACAATGAATACACATGCATGCACACACAAAAAGACCCACAGCTATGGAACATTTTAAATTGTGAGAACCTAATCAAGGGTGACTTGACTTTGCTTGGAGGTGTGTGTGTGTGTGTGTGTGTGTGTGTGTGTGTGTGTGTATGTGTGTGTGTGAAAGAGGGAATGTGTGTCTGTGTGCGCACATGTCAGTATCACTGAAAATGCAAGATGCAGGGCACACTTCAGAATAAAATGAAAAAAGTAACTGTGTGTGTGTGTGTGTGTGTGTGTGTGTGTGTGTGTGTGTGAGAGAGAGAAAGAGAGAGAGAGAGAGAGTCTTATTTAAGTCTTATTTGTTTACGATTGTATGTATATTTTTGTTTCTCTTGTACCCGAGCTTTGGCAATACAAGTGTACATATTTGTCATGCCAATAAAGCAACTTTTGAATCTTTGAATCTTGAGAGAGAGAGAGAGAGAGAGAGAGAGAGAGAGAGAGAGAGAGAGAGAGAGAATATGTGGAGCCAAGTTGATACAACTAAAGAGAATGAAACTTTGGCAGTAAAGCACATCATACTGAATATCTCAGTAACTTTTAAGGTGCCACACATGATTCATAAATACAGCAGGTCAGTTTGTCAAATTTTGACCCTGCTAGAGTTGCACTGGTAGACTGTACATGCTGTATCTGTGAAAACTAAAGGTCTATGTGTTCGCCATATTAAAACAATGACGAACCGTGAAAAATAAAAGAAAAAGTGCTCCAAATGGATTTAATTAACCAAAATATAAATAACAAAAAGAAACGAAAGAATGAACTAAAAGGAAACAAAAATAAACCTATATAGATACTCTGTAAGCATACAGCGCCGCTATTCAGAAGTACGCTTACGATGTGGCTCCGCTGCACCAGCGGCATACGGGTCCGTGCATGTGCAAAGCGCTAGAGGCCAAGGAGAGTGGGGAATGAAGAGGATGAGGCTAAGGAGCTCTGCCTCCTCTTCAAAACACACCATCACGAAGGGAAATATAAATTCGATGTAGTGAACCTGGTAAAACTAAACACATAAAAATAAACAAAAGCTGGCCCTACGCTATAACTAAAGCCCTAACTTACCGGACAGTCTCCTGATTGCCCCCGTCTGGAGATCTTCAAACCCCCAGATGTCCCTGAAACAAAAAGAAAAGGAGAGGAACAATGAACGGCATGACCTATTATACAGCACGTGCTCATCGGGTGCGTCGTGCAGCTGAGGGAACGCACTACTCAGGCAGTGGTGCGACACTGTGTGAGCATAAAGGTGTGTTTATATAGGCTCAACAACAGGTGTCGCCACTTGCACACTAACGGCTGACACACGCGCGATCGCACTGGAGGTGCTCACGCCACCATGTAGGGTCAAATACTGGCCACTAGCAGGTAAAGCGTGACCCCTGATGCTATGATCACCAAGAACTCATGAGGTAGTTGGCTCACAAACTCACAGTATGAAACCACCAGTTCTAAAGAAAGTAAAATTATCTATACTCAGTTATTGCACTTACTAATGAATTCCAAACGGCTCAGAAAGAAGAACTAAATTGGATTTAGAGGGCAAAGCAGATGCACACATTCCTAAGATCACTGTGCATAATGACAAGTGTCCCCTTGAGGGATTAGACCTGAACAACTCTAAATAGGGCACCAATCAATCTTAGGACACACACACATACACTAAGAAGCATTTGGAAACACCAATTAACCTAACACATATGTCTTTGGAATGTGTGAGGAAACCGGAGGACCCGGAGAAAACCCACACAGACATGGGGAGAGCATGCAAACTCAACACAGGCAGGGCCCAGGGTCGGGACCAAACCGGGGATCTTGGAGCTGTGAGGGGGCAATGTTCACTACTGCACCACCGTACACCACATTCTGTCACGGGTGCGAGGACATAGGCAGACGAGATCGCAGGTCCCAGTTGGGCAAAAAATAAAACATCTTTATTGATTCTTAATAAAACGCAGATAAACTAACAAAACAGAGCAATAACAAAACCAGGTGACTCAGAAACTAACTAAAACCAAAACCTGGCATGGGAGCCGGAGAAACGAGGCAATGCACTGAACTAAGAAGAAACAAAGTGAAAACAAACCTGGCACAGTGGCCGAGAAATAAAGAAAACAACCGTTAGCCATGGCTAGGCTAACGGTTCAGGCGAGAGTCCAAACAGAGTGAAACAAAGTCCAAGGGCCACCGCAACAAAAACAACAGCCCGCAGGGAATATCCAAAAAAAAACCAAAGGACAAAAGTAAATCCCACTGGCTTCTTGCCGTGGCGTGGCGTGGCGTGGCGTGGCTTGAAGTGTATCACACTAACGTAGCTATATGTCATCACAATACGACTTTTGTGGTGAAATGCATGCTTGCACAGCACATCAGATTTCATGAAGGTACTTACTTTGTGGATCTGGACTTGTTTTATAATATAAGAAGATACAGTATACGAAGTAGCAACTGACATTTTGTTCCATGCTTGGGCGTGGATAGCGAAAGGTGCGAGTCCACCTGAACCATGCTCAGGACCACCTCTTCAAGTGTGCCTGAGCAGTCTAGTCAAAGAAACCACACTTTGGGGGTCAAACAAGGTCAGGCATGGTACAGATTGCTTAGTGTTAGTAAACCCTAAAGAATGTGTTTGCCCCTTTCTTGGATATCCTCTGCTGGGTTGCAAAGAGGCTCAATCTTTTCTTCACTACAGACCTTTGGGATGAATTGGAATGCCATCTGTGTGCCAGAGCTATTGTGCAGTAGTGCCCAACCAAAGAGCTATATTTCAAAATGTACTGGACAGCCTTTTTTAGCTTTCCCTATAAGAGTGTTGTATTGATTTTGTGTGTGTGTGTGTGTGTGTGTGTGTGTGTGTGTGTGTGTGTGTGTGTGTCTTTGCAATCCCTGGTGTGGCCAGGTTACCAGGTTGGCTGACCTGTACATAAGGAGGTGTGGTCCTACAAAGGGTGTAGAATTTCATGTTGAAGTCAAATGTGGCATTCTTTTGTGTCTGTTTATTTCAATAAAATATTTTGCTATCTCTCCTGGGTAGCAACTATTTTTCAGCCAGTCACAACCCAGTAATGACACAAATAAGCATTTGTTGTTTGCAAACAAAAAACAAAACAAAAGCAAAACAAAACAAAAACCCAGTTGTCAATTTGAGAGATACAGTGAGAGGATGAGAGATCTTTAACTTGGAGTCATAAGCAGTCTTTCACCATCCTCCCTGGTATTTCAGGTAAAATATTCGGAATGGGTCTCCAAAGAGCCAGCTTTAATAAAGAGTTGGAGATGTGCCCGGTTATTACGGGATGGAGCTTTGCAAAGAGAGAGACTAATGGAGCCTGAGGTCCCCAGGAACGTCGCTAAAACGCCACATGCGCTGGCAAACAACACCACACTGCACAGAAATAGCAATGAGTCTGATGGAAATGTCAGGAAGGCTAGAGTGAAAGCTCAGAGACCCTCGTCGCACCATGATGCCAGTTTTAGCTCTGAAAATTTCAAACAGCAAATCATGCTCTGCTTTCTAAACACCCGTGTTCACAAGACCTGGTGCTATGTTCCATCTTGGCAGTTCATGTTTGCATTTGTAACTTGGATCTGTCCTTAGCTCTGTCCTGAAACAATTTGAATGGGCACGCTTTCCATAAAAGTAAGCTCTCAGGCATCATAAATAACAAATTTATATGTGCAACAAGTCATATTTGCAGGACGATTCATTGTTACTGTAGCACAATTAACTCACAGCTAAAGCCTTTATCATGGAGATGATTTGCTGTGGAGGGTAGCCATTTCCCATCAGTTCATGATCAGGCTGCAATTCTATATTATCTGTGCTTGTAGCTATTCCCAAGCCATTTTTAGATTTATTAATTTATAAAAACAGCAACTGATGAAGAGTTCAATCCAAGTGTTTTGTTTTTAATGCTCCTTTTCTTGGTATTACTGTTAAAATTAAGTTTGCGTTATTAATATTAACAAGTGTTAAATAACTAACTACAGTTATGCGCCGTTTAACAACTGTGAAATACGATTCTGATCAAATTGGAAGTTGACCAGACATTAGCATAGTTACACAGTCTTTTTATGCTACTGAAATGAAGGGTATTTCACAAGAACACTGGCTACTAACTATACGTACGTACTTCAGAGATACAGCTGAAAACAGAAGTGGAGCACTACCATATACAAAGCATCCCTAATGCCACTGCATTTTTAATTTGTGGAAAGTCTCAATAATTATAGAAAATATAGAAATGCACTGTTATGACCTTGTGTAGGGGAAAGCTGTGACACTTAAAGGGACTGATGGATGTGACACGTTGCATTGTGACACAAATGCATTGATAGGCAGTATTATGAACAACTCAGAAGATCAGCCATATGAAACAGAGACTCAACAAGTGAATGTGAACCAGTTTAAATAGTCATAGTTTAGAGAGAATATACAGGTAGTGTGGGAACAAACATGAGATACTTGCACAAACACTCCAACCAGACCAACTGAGTTAGAACAGTTTCCATTCCAAACATGATCTAACAAGCAAGTGATGACAGGCCAGTAAGGTAGTTACACACACACACACACACACACACACAAATGATAGACTATTGCTCTTAAACAATAACTGTTCTCTGGATCTGCAGCATTAATTGGCTGTTCAGGTGATCAGCTGTTTATGCCCACAATGACTGAAGTTAAAAGACAGATTTTTAATTCTTTTCATTATTTATTATAATGTTTTAAAGTGAACAGAAGTTGATCAGATGGTCGTTAAACATTGCTTACATGTAATGTTAACTATTGATGAGGAATAAGGAAACTACTCTAGGTTGAAACGTTATCATGTTTCTTTCTTTCATAGAAGGTCATTAAAAATATATGAAGAATTTTATGAGGTCTCTGCAGAATGAATGAAGATGGTCCGTTTGTACCTTCATGCATAAAGATATCCAAGATATTCACTGCTGCAACTGGAGGCAATTGATTATGATTTGCACATGCCCCATAAATTGTAAATGATAATGAGTAAGCAAATAATCAGTAGTGTCTCTAGAGATTAATGGTCAATCCTGGCTCTGACAAGTTAGACCTACAATTCTAAACTGGATTATGCAGGTATGGAAAATTAACAAATACAAATGATCACTGGTATTATATTGTTGCCAGAACCCTGAAGTGGAATAAGTGCATATAGCCAATGAATGAATGAATAAATGGATATTGTGGTTATCAAGCCATAGGTCTGATATGGTACAGAATATAAACTAAGCATAAAGTATATCTATATATTTATATATACTAACTATCAAACTGTATTACATTTTTAATACATCTTAAAAACACATGTCTACTCAAAATATCAAATACTGAAGACTTTGACATCGCAACATGAACACTTTCTGAGTTTTGTGTTACCTCACTTCATAAGTGCTGTTTAAGAGCTGTGCGATGTCCAGAAAATCACATCATAGCCTGCTTTGTAGACAGAAGGGAGATAAAAACAAACAAGCCTACTGAGCTTATTAAGGTCTTCAGGTGTAAGCAGTAAATTGGAACTGAACAGACGCCTCACTAGAGGTGGCCTTGTCTGGCCCTGTGCCCAGTGCTGCATCATCACATCGAGTAGTAACAAGGTTTTGTGTATGCTATATGTGCCTGGCATGGGGAAATGTTTGTTGTATATGTGTTCAATATGCAGGTCGGGAGGAGCCTGAGAGAAGAGAATACTCAGAAGGAACGACTCATCCTTGGGCTATATGACCTGTGAGTGTAATTAACTTCTATAGGGCCTATCTTAGGAGGACAGCCCCTCACACAAGACCTCAGCTGTGTGTGTGTGTGTGTGTGTGTGTGTGTGAGAGAGAGAGAGAGAGAGAGAGAGAGAGAGAGAGATAAAAAAACGAGCAATAGGAAGATGCAGAGAGATTAGAAGGTATTTTCTCAAAATACCAACTTCAAATAGACACATCATGAGGTACCCTAAAGCTACTCTATGCAAAGCTCTTTTATTTAATTAACTCTAGATAGCAAATCCTGGACTAACCCAGCATGGATTTTCAGTCCTCAAGATAACACACTTGAAGTTGGTCCTTCATCAGCTATACGACCCCTTTGAATAAAATGTCCAGCTAGCATTGTTTTTGCCAATTGTCAGATGATGTATAACTGGAGTCAAAACCAAACAACATAATACAGTAAAATATGACAAACTATCAACTGGCCAGATGCAATTTCTCAGTGCAAGACAGATTTAATGGAAATAGGGTAAGTCACTGATACATTTAGCTCTAAGGCATTGAATCGGAGGATGAACTTGTTTGAGCAAGTTGAAGTCACCGAAAACTAGCTTTGCCAGGGAAAAAATGTGCTGCATGTTTTTGTGCTTCAAACCACCTCTAATAACAATGTTCTTATTTGTGCTTTAGTTTTAGTATTTAAAGTGTGTTTCTGTCATCTATTCTCTGCTGAAAAAAATGTTATAAAATTTGAGGCGAAATTATCTTTATATCTCAATTTATTGTTGCGCACACTGTGTGGGCTTTTACTAAAACATATACTTGTGTATATTGTGGTCCAGTGTGCACATCACAACATTGCCACACAGCTGAACTTTTTTTCCAATATACAAATGGGTTCTGGCCATGTGTGCTTTTCACTTATTAAAACTCAGTAATGGCTTCCTAATAAATATTACCTGGTTAACATCAACAAACAAGTTTGTCCCTCTATAATTGTGAGGACCTTCCACTGACATTATGATTACTGTATTTAATTAATGCTACACCTGCATTTAACTCTAACCTTAACCTCAGTAACCTAAAGCAAATTGTTTGAGTCATTTGGTTTTTCAAAATAAAATTACAGTTTCTGTAAAAAAAAATAATAATAATGGCCATTTTCATCGTGGGAACCAGCAAGATGTCTCCACAATGAGCTTTCTATTGTTGGGACACTACAGAGAGGCTAACTGATTTAATTCATGTCTATGGAATGTGGGAGGAAACTACATTACCGGAAATCCATGCAGCTTTGGGTAGAACATGGAATTTCCAGACAGGCAGTGGTGGGCTAAGGACCAAGCACCCCAAGTCTATGGAGGTGTGAGGTGACAACTCTACCCGCTGTGGAACTTGTGCCACCATGCCACCCTTGTTTAACATTAATTTATATTAATTCATACTTCAAGTGGCATACTTCAATACTAAAGTGGCATGTAGTGTTGGTTTTGCAGAGCTCCAAGCAGCCGGGTTTAATCCATTACTTAAGTTACTTACTGTATGGAGTCTGACCAATTTGCCATGATGCCCTTCTCCTGGTACTCCAGATATGGATGCTCGGGTGTCCACATACATTTAATTAATGTTTTGATAAAGCAAATCTAGCTTCTAATTATTTTTGTTACACTCTCCAATTTTGTCAGTTTTTTGTACATACCAATATGTCATCCTACAAAAATATTCAGGTCTTTCTGAGATCATGGAACAACCTGACAAATAGTTAATAGTAATAGTAATAGTTAATAGTATCATTTGTTTGTCACATGCAAAACACTGTATAACCACAGTACAAAACTGGAAAAGGCAGTCATCCTAGACCAAACATGTCTTACCTGAGCTAAATTTGAGCAAAGTTGTACTTTTTTGCTCAGTCACACTGAATACTGGTCATCCACTTTACGTAGTATGTAATTTTAGTTTAGAGTAACAAACATACGTAAGCACTTCTGCATACAGTAACCACAACAAAAAACAGGCTTTGATGTTTTCCTCATCCCTTCCCTATGACTGATTGCATGTTGCATTACCTAATTACTTTTAACAATATCCATTGGCCTACTTAATATATGTGCCTTAACTCTAACTGCTGTAGTTGATACTCCAAGAGATTAGCACTGCCTGGCATTGTAAAACTTGCTTGCTTTTTATTAAAATAATAGCATGTACATGAAAACAGCAACGGTATCAGCTTATCTGGAATGAGCAACTTCTGAAATCCCTTTCACTCTCTAGAATACTCAAAACAGACGCACACACACGCCGATCCTTACACACAGAGTGTGGTCCGACGGTTTTTAAGCCGAATGAGGAATGGCTGTTACATCTCCCCATTTTAATTATCCTTATTGATTCCCTGGGTGCCTGCACCCTGTTTACTCCTGGGCAATAATGCATTATGTCCGCCACCAAATTGATGAATGCATTTTAATCTTAATCTATCAGAGTAATGCAACTGTGGAATAAATCAGAACCAGCTGTCTCCATCCCATCCCCCCACAATCATCTGCCAAATGAGAATGGACCTGTCACTCTATCCACTCCCCTTGTTTGTTACTTCCTTTTGTGGGTGTTTTATTTCTAATGTACTCCCAGGAGCTCGATAAACAGAAACAAATGACTCAAGGTGGTTCAGTCTTGAAGGAGATGATCCGCTTTGGGGGAACAACATAACTGGCTGCTGATTGGTGGAATACATTACCTTTGGATTTATTCCAATAAAAGTCAGCACTTGTGGTTTTAATATCATATGAATATAAAACAAGTTAACAGCATTTACAAGAAACCAGTCACTCTATAGAGTTGCTTCTGTAAAATTCTTCATTGTACAAATTCTAACATGGGGAACATAATTTGTGCTGTTACAGAAGTGTCTAATAAATCATGTTTTATTTACTTTTGCAATATTTCCAATAATAAACAAGTTGCTTAAATAAAAAAATTTTTAAAAGTTTTTGTAGCACAGTTGAATTCAGTTAATTAATTTAAGAGGATAAAGTGGATATACAGTGGTGCTTGAAAGTTTGTGAACCCTTTAAAATTTTCCATATTTCTGCATAAATATGACATAAAACTTCATCAGATTTTCACACAAGTCCTAAAAGTACATACAGAGATACAAACGGAGGAACTTGAAGACCATTTCAATTTACCTTAAATTGAAAGTTACTCTCCCCAAAAGTGGTCAACCAACAAAGAGCACTCCAAGAGCAAGGCATGTAATAGTTGACGAGGTCACAAAGGACCCCAGGGTAACTTCTAAGCAACTGAAGGCCTCTCTCACATTGGCTAACGTTAATGTTCACGAGTCCACCTTCAGAAGAACACTGAACAACAATGGTGGGCATGGCAGGGTTGCAAGGAGAAAGCCACTGCTCTACAAAAAGACCATTGCTGCTCATCTGAAGTTTGCTAAAGATCACATGGACAAGCCAGAAGGCTATTGGAAGAATGTTTTGTGGACCGATGAGACCAAAATAGAACTTTTTGGTTTAAAAGAAAAGTGTTATGTTTGGACAAAGGAAAACACTGCATTCCAGCATAAGAACCCTATCCCATCTGTGAAACATGGTGGTGGTAGTATCATGGTTTGGACCTATTTTGTTGCATCTGGGCCAGGACAGCTTGCCATTATTGAGGGAAGAATGAATTCTGATTTATATTAGAGAATTCTAAAGAAAAATATCAGGACATCTGTCCATGAACTGAATTTCAAGAGTTGGTGGGTCATGCAGCAAGACAACAACCCTAAGCACACAATTTGTTCTATCAAAGAATGGTTAAAGAAGAATAAAGTTAATGTTTTGGAATGGCCAAGTCAAAGTCCTGACCTTAATCCAGTCGAAATGTTGTGGAAAGACAACATTTATTTTTGTTTCGTTTTTTTTTGTTGGGACTGTGGTGGCCTAGTGGTTAAGGTACTGGACTATGGATAAGGAGGTCCAGGGTTGCCACTCTGCCAGGTTGCCACTGTTGGGTCCTTGACCCATAATTGCTTGGATTGTAAGACTGTATCAATTAAAGAGCATCTACTATATTGAGGGACTGTGGTAGCCTAGTGGTTAAGGTACAGGACCATGAACCAGAAGGTTCAGGGTTCAAATCTCACCCTGACCCAAAATCCCAAGCTGCCACTGTTGGGTCCTTGAGCAAAGCCCTTAACCAACAATTGCTTGGGTTGTAAGACTGTATCAATTGCAAGTCACTCTGGATAAGGGCGACTGCTAAATGACGAAAATGTTTTTAGCCACTACAGCCTTTTTAGTATAGCTAATCTGATGATGTTTTTGGTCATATTTTATGCAGAAATATGGAAAATTCTAATTCTAAACAATGAGGAAAGAAGAAATTGTTAGAATCAAATAAAACTTTATATGTATCGATGTAATTATCAAATATGCAAGTGATTACAATATTATAGCGACAAGATACATTTATCGGGGAAAACTGTACAATTGATCGGTGGCTCTAGTATCCACCTCTAGCCTGGATACAAGATGATGGTTGGGATGATGGTTAGGCATGGAGGCATATGGGTTCCATATGATATCCTGCAGCATATTTGCTCACAGATGTTGCAGCTGGTCTTGTAGATCCTGCACATTCTTAGGTTGCAGAAGCTATTGTCTGAGCTGGTCTCATAAATGGTGACCGGGCACGCCAAGCAAGTGTCGTAATCTGGTGGAGACATTTCTGGAAAACCCTTGCTGTGTGTGGGCAAGCATTAGTGACCTTTGGGTTTTTGGTCACCTCTCTTACCAAGGCCCTTCTCCCCCGATTATTTAATTTGGTGGGGCGGCTAGCTCTAGGAAGATTTATGATTGTTCCAAACTTCTTCCATTTAAGAATTGTGGAAGCCAATGTGCTCTCTGGAACTTTCAGTGCAGCAGAATGTTTAGTAGCCTTCTCCATATCTGTTCCTCACACAGTCCTCGCAAAAGGTGTCTGAGCTCTACAGGCAGTTCTTTCCTCCTGATGGCTTGGTTTTTGCTTTGGTATGCATTGTTAGCTGTGAGACCTTATTTGGTCATGTGTGTGTCTTTCCATATCATGTCCAATCAACTGAACTTACCACAGGTGTACTTCATTCAAGTTGTAGACATGACAACATGTTAAGCATCTCAAAGATGATCAAGAGTAATGTGAGCCCCCAGAGCTAAATTTCAAATGTCATAGAAAAGGGTCTGAATACTTACAGTATGTCCATACAAAATTTCAGTTTTTCCTTTTTTAATAAATTAGCAAAAAAAAATCAAAACTTCTGTTTTCACTTTTTCGTTATGGTACTCCATATGTATACCCTCACTCCCATACACTTCCTTGTTTGCATATGTATATTTTAAAGGAAAATGTCAGCAAATCTGTTTGTGAACTGAATCCCAAAAGAATATGGTTCTTGCAGCAGGTCAGCGACCCTAACCACACAAGTAAATAGAAATGTTGTTTAAGCATCTAAAGCAAGCAGTTAATCTGAGGAAACCCTGGCAACATCCAGGAGTTGAAGCTGTTCTTTACAGAGGATTTAGCTAAAATTGCTTCAAGCTGATGTGCAGAACTGATCAACAGTTACCAGAAATGTTAACTGCAGTTATTGCTGAACACTTCATAAAAGGTAACGATCAAGCAAATTTTTGTCTGCTGGTAACACTGGATCATTTTACTTGATAATGAATGACCAAGTAGAATATTTTTGTGGCTTTTTTTTTTTTTGTTCTGTTTGTCTACGTGTAGGATTTGCGTGAAAATTTGATGCTTTATGTGATATTTATATATAAATAAAGAACATTCTAAAGAGTTCACACACATTCAAGTGCTCTATGTGCGTAGAAAAGTCTATAGGTAAGTAAGTGGATGGGTAGATGAATATGTTGAAACCTGGAAAGAGTACAGCAGACGTGGACAAGTGATGTGGACTGATGAATGCATAAGGATATATGTAATGTGAAGATACAACAGGCAACTGGCTGACTTATTATGACTTGGTAGAGCTCAGGAAATGCTGTTTGAAACCACAATCTAAATTTCATCATTTCAGGTCACGATGAAGTCATATTTTAAAAGCCCAACAAGGAGTTTATTATCATAATATAAAAGAGTATTATTCATGTTTTTGAACTTTCAGCTTTCTCTCCCTCCCATCTGCTCTTGGTTCTTATTGCATTTGTTGCATGTCATGTAGAAAGGTTGAGTGACTGCCTTTGTTTCTCAGTAAGCTGCTTAAAGCTTCAGCCCATTAAAAAGAAAACAGCTTCATTACTGTGCAGTACATTTAGCGGTAGAACTTTCTCATGCATTTCCCTACGTTCCCTATTATTCCTTGAATGAAACCCGCTGTCTTGTCCCACTGCTCGTCACACTGTGTGAGCACGAGAGCTGAACGATCCCCATGAACACAAAAGAAGTGATGGTTCGTCATTATTTATGTCTTCTAAGCCCGGACAGCAGGGAAGTCCAACATGATTAGAGCACAACACTGTTGTGTTTGGTTCTGTTTTGTTCTGATCAATTACTCATAGCTTCCCAGAGTCCAGGAATGAAACGTCAGGCATGTCATCCAGGCTTGAATGTTAACATCTTCTCATTGTCTTACCTTTTTTTTTTTTTTTCTAAAGCAGCAAGCAGGTCTGGGATTTGTTAACATCAACTCACTATGACATACTGATGAGCTTGCTTTGCTACAAACCATGAATATGTGTGTTTGGGGAGAAAACTAGCTTATGGGAATGAAAAAAAAACACTGTGATGCTAATTAGGATTGTCAGAAACTTGATCTTTCCACACTAGTGGTTTAGCATAACACCTCATGCTCAGTTGGCAGTGAGGGTAATTAGTTTTTTTTTTTTTAAGAAGAAACATATATATTCACTAAGAAAACTGTTGGACTGAAGTCAATGTGCTTAAAAAAAAAGAAAATCTTAGACGTTTCACATGAACCACCTCATTCTCAAACCTGACATTTTCAAACTCCATTTAGACTTAACAGTAGGAACCAATATAGTAGCTGACCTGACTTGACATATCTCCAACATCTTTTAGAAGAACACATGAACTTCCAATCAACCATACCCTCTCATTGCTCTCTCCACTATGAATGCAGCATATATTGTAGCTCACTGACCCCATGTTTGATATGCTGTGTATGCCCCGTGTGTGCCTGGAGGTGTAGTTCTATGCGTTTAAGGGTCATGGGTCTGCACTGGACATATGCTGAGTATGTGATCTCTGTGACTGAAGGGCAAAAACCTCTAATCCATAAAATATGCAGGTCAAGCAAAGGAAATCTCTGCCCAAGGATGTGGACCAGATGCTGAATAGCAAACAGTGAGAGATTCTTATTTTATGCAAGATTTAAAATTATAAAGTATTTACAATTACTCATGAAGTATTTACAATGATAGGACCTACTGCTGTTAGGGAATTAAAACTGCCCTTTTTATGTATTATTAATGTAATAGTAATATTAATTAATATTACTTTGGTATAATATTTTTTGAATGATATTCATAGGTGTAATGTAAGCTGTCACTGTTAATGTACGTAATCTAGTACTGTTACACAGATAATAGCCAGTCATAACTGGGGAAATTTATGGATTTGGGTGCCTTGGTGGCTCTACAATTGTTTTTGTTATTATTATTGTTTTTAAGGGGGTTGTGCTATTATTTGTCATAAATAGTCTTCTTCTGCATCTCATTAAGCTCAGTAAAGGTTTGTGAATTAAATGTACAATATCCCTTTGTGACAATGTGCCCACTGCAATGGACATCATTTTATGCTTTGCTGCACATAACACCAGTTAAGGACATGTTGGATATCAGAATTGATGTTTATAAGCCAATCAAACAGCAGCTTAACCTCTCCTATTGCATCTGAAAAAATAAAAATAAAAAATAGCACACTGAACTGAGGCACTGCAACACTCCACCCAAAGAAGCAGAGAAAGGGCTCATTTTACACATTCACTCACTTTCTTGTTCACTTAATTCTTTACAGTGCCATGTCCCATGAACAGTTTGCATTGTGTAAATGTGTATTTCATTATCCAGTCCAGTATTGTGTATATATGGGTGTTCCAGGATCCAGGCCAGAGTTTACCTCCACCCGAATCTTGATCCACTCTTCAAATCTGCCACTCACCCCATTAAAAGAAATGCTGCTGAAAGGATGGGAGACTTTTTCCCTTTTGTTTTGTTGTGTATTTTTGTTGAGATTTTGTGCATGACAATGGGACTGTGTTTTTGACTGTGCTGGTTGATTTTTGATTTGGATATATATATATATAGGAGAGAGAGAAGAGAGAGAGAGAGAGGAGAAGATAAGAGAGAGAGAGGGGGAAGCGAGGAGACAGAGATGATATATATATATATATATATATATACATACATACATACATATATATATATATATATATATATATATATATATATATATATATATATATATATATCCAAGTCGACTGAGTTGCTGTCATTGGCCCGCAAGGGGCCCCAGTACCCAGCCGAGGTCCACAGGGGTCCCATGGGCATCACATGTCACCTTAGATTGCACCCAGGACCAAGCCTGCCAAATTTCATAGCTGTAGGGCGAAAACTGTCCTGCCAGGTACCTCTGTGCCCTCTGTGGTACTCTGCAAACAATGGACCCAATAAGCAACGAAACGCGCACAGAACTGAAATGCGCTGCTGCTTTGGTACGTACAGTTGTTGCTGTCACTCGATTTAAAGTCATTTTGCGCTGTCGTTTCAGATTTTTTGCTCTCTAATTAAAGATAGTGCTGTCATTCCATACTAATGGGTGTAATTTCAGCTCCGAAGTGCCCGTCTGTTTGAATGACAGCAGCTGTGAGTCTGTGGGCATGGCATGCGAGAGCGTGGGCGTGTGTGTGAGAGAGGGGAGACACAGCATCTGTCCTTAGCCATGTTTAATGTAAACTCTCTGTGTCAAACCTCTCAAACAAACGGTCATAACTCAAAAATCTGAAAAGCTTGTGTCGGAGAGGACCCCTTGCTGATCGCTCTGACCTAAAAAACATGTGGATTGATGAGAAAATGGCCGAGTTATGACAAGTTAAAAACGACATGAAAATGAAAGTGAATGAGAGCCTTATCAGTACATAGTCCCGAACAAATCATCGTAACTCTAAAAATAATTTGTTGAACGACGAGATATTTGGATGTTTCATGAAGGGGAGGTAGCTCTACCATTTGAAGTGTAAATGGAGTTTCTAGGTGAAAGTATAATGATTTTACACACGTTTGTTCCGCGAAAAAGTGACTGAATGTACGAGTGTACAATGTCAGTTTCAGGCGATTTTGGACCTCTCAAACAAATGGTCATAACTCGAAAAATATGTAACCAATCAATTATCTGAAAAGTTTTTGTGAGAGAGGACAACTTGCTGATCGCTACGATCTAACATGATGTGGATTGACAAAAAAGCCTCAAAGTTATGACAGGCTAAACACAAATGAAACTTTGGATAAAGCCGACCTCGCAGTTCCGAAAATTAACATGGCTGTCAATGAGGGGAGTTTTAGTCACTAGTCTCGAACAAATCGTCATAACTCGAAAAATAATTTGTTTAGCGATGCAGTCTTTTGATGAGTTATGAAGGGGAAGTATCTCTACCATTTGGAGTTCAAATGGAGTTTCTAGGTGAAAGCATCAGGGTTTTAGACACGTTTGTTCAGTGAAAAAGTGCATTAATCGATTTTCACTCAAGGCTAGAGTGTGCCACTCTACCTAGTGGCATAGAGAATGAATGGAGTGATTTTTAAAAAGTGATATAAAGTGTTCAAAGAGTGAAATCTGTGCGAAAGTTGACCAGAGGGTTGTTGGTGAACCCAGGTCCAAGCATGCCGAGTTTCGTATTTGTAGGTCAAAAATTGACCGAGTTACGGCAGTTTAAAAAAAAATCCCATGCAAGTGAATGGGAACTGTTTTCGCACAAATGCGATTGTAGCGTGCAAATGCAACGACAGTTCTCTTAGCTATGAACAAGCACACTTCTCCGGAACATGCCGGACATTTTGGTGTTTGTCCCGTGTCGATATCTCGAAAACTGTAGGAGGAGATACGTACCGAAAATCAGGTGGGAAAATATTGGTGGAAAATAAGTATTTGGTCAATAACAAAAGTTCAACTCAATACTTTAACATAACCTTTGTTGGCAATGACAGAGGTCAAATGTTTCCTATAGGTCCTCACCAGGTTTGCACACACTGTAGCTGGCATTTTTGCCCATTGCTCCATGCGGATCTCCTCTAGAGCAGTGATGCTCGGGGACTGTCGCTGCGCAACACGGCGGTGACTGGCTAGGCCACCCCAGGACCTTGAAATGCTTTTTACCGAGCCACTCCTTCGTTGCCCGAGCGGTGTGTTTGGGATCATTGTCATGCTGGAAGACCCAGCCATGTTCCATATTCAATGCTCTCACTGATGGAAGGATCAGTCTCCCTGTCCCCTTTGCAGAAAAACAGCCCCAAAGCATGATGTTTTCACCCCCATGCTTCACAGTAGGTATGGTGTTCTTGGGATGCAATTCAACATTCTTCATCCTCCAAACACGACGGGTTGAGTTTTTATCAAAAAGATATATTTTGGTTTCATCTGACCACATGATATTCTCCCAGTCCTCTTCTTGATCAACCATATGCTCTCTGGCAAACTTCAGACGGACCTGGACATGTACTTGTTTAAGCAGGGGGACACACCTGGCACCGCAGGATCTGAGTCCCTCTCGGTGTAGAGTGTAACTGATGGTAGCCTTTGGTCCCAGCTCTCTGCAGGTCATTCCTCAGATCCTTCAATGCAGTTTTGGGATTTTTGCTCACCATTCTCATGATCATTTTGACCCCACGGGATGAGATCTTGCGTGGGGCCCCAGATCAAGGGAGATTATCAGTGGTGTTATATGTATTCCATTTTCTTACAATTGCTCCCACAGGTGATTTATTCACACCAACCTGCTTGCCTTTTGTAGATTTACTCTCCGCAGCCTGGTGCATATTTACAATTTTCTTCCTGGTGTCCTTTGACAAGCTCTTTGGTTTCTGCCATGGTTGAGTTTGGAGTCTGACTGTTTGAGGCTGTGGACAGGTGTCTTTTATGCAGATAACCAGGTCAAACAATTGTCATTAATACAAGTAACGAGTGGAGGACAGAAGAGCTTCTTAAAGAAGAAGTTACAGGTCTGTGAGAGCCAGAAATCTTGCTTGCTTGTGAGTGACCATGATTCCACCGTGATTTACAATTAAATTCTTAAAAAATCCTACAATGTGATTTCGTGGATTTTTTTTTTCTCATTTTGTCTTGCATAGTTGAAGTGTACCTATGATGAAAATTACAGACCTTTCTCATCTTTCTACGTAGGAGCACTTTTTTTTTTTTTTTTTTTTACGTTGCAAATATAATGTAATCAGATAAATACTACATAAAATATAGTGTATAGGAAGATGACAGGTGTTAATTCTATAAAGTACACAGCACTTGACAATGAAACACAGAACTTGGACACAATATCAATGACAGTATCAAGAAACCACAAACCAGACAAGGAGCACAGAAAAAAAATATTCACAATGACATGTGCTGGTGACCGACTTCATTCAACATGGCTCTCTCTAGACCCTTTTCCCTTCCACAGCAAGCTGTTCTGTTACAGCCTGCTTTGCGCTGCATATTTATGCACTCGCTCCCATTCACTTCCTTGACTGGCATTTTCACTGACCCCTGGGTTTCCCTGTGCTCTATGTCTGGTTTGTGGTTTCTTGTTACTGTTTTGATATTTTGATATTGCAGCACTTCTCTGACACCAAGTGCTCCAATGAGGTGGTCAGAAGTATGAGCGCTGCCTGGTGGTTCTCACCAGCTAGTCTTGTTCACAGGGAAGAACATCTTCCTGCGCTTACTTCTCATTGCTGCACTGCACTGGAGTTCAATTATTTGTAATAAATTGTAATTCACCAGGTACAGTTTTAATAACTGATTCATGTCTTCAAGCGCACAGTTGTGTCGACTCCAGTTATACTCCTTGTGAGGAGCATGTTGGAAAATGTGTCAGATACTTTTCTTTAACTAGGACTCAGTTTCATTTCAATTGCACAGGGAGCCTCAAATAAGTAGCGAATCAATCTGCTCCCTGTAGTTTCAAAATGAGATCATTTAACTGTCCAGGTAGGTCTGTCAAAAAGGTCAGATCAGCAACCCAGGCAGTATTTTCCATGACTGAAGCATCCTTTCCCTTCTGTGGTAAGAGCAGTTTGATTGCATTTCACACACACACACACACACACACACACACACACACACACACACACACACACACACACACACACACACACACACATTCTTGTAGACTGAAATTTTCTATTATTTAATAATCTTGCACTGATAAAATTAGAGTATGTACAACAACATCCATTGTATCTTTAATCTGGAAGTGTTTTCCACACAGTGTCCCTTGACGCATGCATCGGTAAGATTTACATCGCACTGTGAGGTCTTGTCCAAGGTGCCACTTCAGATATCCCATGAAACTGTTCATCTCTGTCATTGAGGGAGTACCATCAGTTGTTACCTCTGATAGCTTGCACCATGGTAGATTTAGGTCATCCACTGCTTTTCTGAATGTACAGGTGCTCCCCATTTTACAATGGGAATATATTGTGACAAATCCATCGTAAGTTAAATATATTGTAAACAGTTGTAAATGGAGGAGTTCAAGATATACTGTATAAATCATAGCATAGCCTACCTTAAACACACAAGACACTTAGATTAACAGGCAGTTCAGCAAAATCATTAATACAAATATTATTTTATAATAAACTGTTGAATATCTCACGTAATTCACTAATTAATGTTAAAAATAGTTATTGTCACAACCAGTGCTTTTCCTCACTCCATTTCCCAGCACTAAATCCCTCCTGCCACATCACTCCCTATGTCACGCGCACTTCTGATTTTCTCATTTAGCAGGAGAGAGTTCAGGAGATTATCATACTGTTTAACGCTTCCTCGGGGAAAAATTGAAATGCAAAATTCAGAATACGGTTTCTGCTGAATGTGTATTTATGTGTATTATTGGATTCCCAAGTGACAACATGGATGAATACTGAGAGTTGTGCTGTATTGGTACTGTCTGTGCTTTCATCCACAGCAAGAGCAAAAATAAATGAGGTAATTTATTTTGCTGTTTAAATAGCATCAATTAATTATTGGACAGGTCAAAAGCATAAAACTGAATGGTTGGTCTTGAAAGACTAAAGTTTTAAAAGGCATCATTTGCCTCTGGGCAAAGTACATCACAAAGCTCCATAAAAAAGTCTGTAACAAATTCCCCATCAACAAAGGAGCGAGCAGATTATGCAACAAGTTCACAGTGATGCTTGAAAGTTTGTGAACCATTTAGAATTTCCTATATTTCTGCATAAACATGATCTACAACATCAACAGATTTTCTTACAAGTCCAAAAAGTAGACAAAGAGAATCCAGTTAAACAAATGTTTTATAACTGGTCATTTATTTACTGAGGAAAATGATCCAATATTACATATTACTGAGTGGCAAAAGTATGTGAACCTCTAGGATTAACAGTTAGTTTGAAGGTGAAATTGGAGTCAGGGGTTTTCAATCAATGGGATGACAATCAGGTGTGAGTGGGCACCCTATTTTAATTAAAGAACAGTCTTAAAAGTCTATTAAAGTCTGCTCTTCATGACATGTTTGTGGAAGTCTATCATGGCAAGAAAAAAAGAAATTCCTGAGGACCTCAGAAATGAATTGTTGATGCTCAACAAGTTGGAAAAGACTACAAAACCATCTATAAAGTGTTTGCACTCCACCAATCTACAGTTAGACAGATTGTGTGCAAATGGAGGAAATTCAAGACCATTGTTACCCTCCCCAGGAGTGGTTGACCAACAAAATGACTTCAAGAGCAAGGCGTGTAATAGTTGGCGAGGTCACTCAGGTTAACTTCTAAGCAACGGAAGGCCTCTCTCACATTGGCTAATGTTAATGTTCATGAGTCCACCATCAGAAGAACACTGAACAACAATGGTGTGCATGGCAGGGTTGCAAGGAGAAAGCCACTGCTCTTCAAAAAAAACATTGCTGCTCATCTGCAGTTTGCTAAAGATCATGTTGACAAGCCAGAATGCTATTGGAAAAATGCTTTGTGGATGGATGAGACCAAAATTTAATTTTTGGGTTTAAAAGAAAAGCATGCTGTTTGGAGAAAGGAAAACACTTCATTTCAGCATAAGAACCTTATCCCATCTGTTAAACATGGTGGTGGTAATATCATGGTTTGGACCTGTTTTGCTGCATCTGGACCAGGATGGCTTGCCATCATTGATGGAGCAATGGATTCTGAATTATATCAGAGAATTCTAAAGGAAAATGTCAGGACATCTGTCCATGAACTGAATCTCAAGAGAGAATGGTTAAAGAAGAATAAAGTTAATGTATTGGAATGGCCAAGTCAAAGTCCTGGACTTAATCCAATCAAAATGTGATGATCATATAGGTCATATTTATGCAGAAATATAGAAAATTCTAAAGGGTTCACAAACTTTCAAGCACCACTGTATATACATTCAGTATATGGTCCACTATCTCCAACTGGATGACTCATGGTTATGTTCCATCAAAAATTCATTTCCAGTGGCCTTTTTTGACACACAACAGAGGTTCAGTTTTATGCATTACAATGCTACAATGACTGTTGTCCATTAATTTCATTAATGAAGTCAGTGGAAACTGAAGTGATTTTGGCATGCACCCACATATAGCAGCCTTAGATTTGATGTTCTGGAAGTGAAAATCGTGATTAATCTACATTTCATTTATCTCTGCAAACATCCCTTTGTGACAGACTATATTTTTGAAGATTTGTATAAGTCTCAGAAACATAACAGTTAATTAACACAAAATTAAATGCACTAAGACAATTTTTATCAAATGAATATAATTAGTAAATATACCTGGTTACATGAAGAACTGAAAATTATTTGTGGAGTGTTTGTATAAATTGGTGACTTTATTTTAACAGAGATCTCCTCCTGAATTACAAGGTTCTATCTGACATTTTTGTCAAATTTAGTTATTCACTTATTCTCATTCTGTGACATCCTTAACATTATGTGAGGTGTATTTTCAAGTTTTATGCATTTTGGACTCTTTCAATCTATTCTAAAGTCTAACTCTAACATAGTTCTATAAGGTTTTATTTGCGAGCCAATTGGCGCTTCAAATGCACATAAGAGAACCAATCAGGTTCTGCTCCTTCTGCTACATCCCGCGCTCTGCTCAATGACTTTTGGGGAAAGGAGCAGAGAAGTTGAGAAATGTCACACAACGTGAAATTTATGAAAGTTTAAAACTCGAGATAGAAGCTTTATTTCTACGATTGTATTATTTGTATGCTGGAGTTTATAAACCATTGTTTCAATATTAAAAATTGTCATTTTATGGTTCTTTAAAAAGTCTTATGAATGAATATTTTTCATTTTTCTTCCAAAACAAGACATATTGGTGAACTGAGTAAGCATTTCTGATATAAAACAGAACCTAATACTGCCTTTATTCTGACCTGCTACACTTACTTGCTGGTGCAGCTTATTGCATATAGCTGAGCTGAGTGCGTCTAACATAAAGGAAACTTAAACTAATATTTTTTTTTTCCTGTTGTTTTATTTATTTATTTTTTTCTGTTGCAATGGTTCCTAACTAAAACTGACCTATGCACGATATTTAGAAATTACATTTTATAACTTACCTGCAATGCTTTTTGAATAAGAAAAAATATTTGTCCTAAAAAAGAAATGGCATAAAAAATAAATATAAAAAATGTCATAAAGAACAGTACATTTTATTTTCTGATACATGTAGACAATATGTTATGACTCTAATTTTATGTTTAATAAAAATGAGAAAACTGTCTGTGTTCCTTGAAAATCATTGCTTCTTTTTATGTTTTCAAACAGAGTTGAATAGAAGTTTGACAAATATTTAAAAGTAAATAATTAAAATGATGTGGAATAATTTTTGCTAATTTCCATGTAAATGTAGCAAACTAAGACAACACTTTAATTTGATTAATTTTAATTAAACTTTATTATTAAAATTATATAAATTTATTAATTAAGAAAAAGGGGCACCACCAAATCGTTTATTATAAATATAAATAATTCACTGGTAGATTTGGAGAGCAGTTAAAAGGGAACAACAAACTTGATCAGTCTAGGTCTGAATAGTGAATTCAAAGTTGTATTTCTCGACCTTTGAATGAATGAAACTCTCAAACCAAATGGCAAATTCAGAAGGTTTATAAACAAGTTTATTAACTACAAACAAGGCAATACCAACAGATTATGTAACAACGAGTGTATCATAGAGTTAAAATCATAAAATGACGATGAACATGTATATATCACAGTATGGGAAACAGGGAATAATGGCAAGCGTACGTATTACAGTAATTAAAAATCAGAAACCAAGATGATTCTATGTAACTTATCGGTCGCGCAATAATTACCAACGTTGCAATGTTACCTTAATTACGCTGAACGTGAATAATATGGTAGAAGCTACTTAGGCGTGGATAAGTCTATGTTGAAGCGTGGTTTTAAGATTAAAAACGCAAAGTACGAGAAATCAGGGGCCCAGATAAGCCATAAAAGGTACTCGCCTGGAAGGTCACTCGATTGGTTCAGGGCATTCAACCCTGGTCTAGCTGCACAAAAGGCACGACCTTTTGAGGAGCGTTGGTGTCCGTCTTTCGATGCCCACCGTCGTTCCGAGAAGGCCTCAGCGGCTTAGCCTGGGGGTTTCTTGCAGATGGCCTCCGCGTAACCACGTGACTTGAGATGCCGTACTTCCCAATTTCAGGCTGCAGGCTTCCCGATTACTCGACGTTTTGCATGCGTACAACTCAGGATTTATCTTGGCCACAGATAAAGGTGGAGTTGGCGTGTTTCTAACACCACGAGCTTCAACAAAAACTTGTATGGTACGAAAATGGCAGAGCGTGAAGTAGATCTTGGCTGGCTGGTCTTTCAACTATCTTCTAATTCGGCAATACCGAACTACTTAAGACTGCTGTACACAGAAAACTTAAAATAAATGCAGAAACTTAAACTTTAAGTGCAGACAAAAGAAAGCTGGAACTTTTCAGGAACAAAAGAAGAGACTTAGAGAACAAAGAAACACACAAGACTTGAAGCTAGCTCACCACAAGGTCTGCCCACGTTGCTTTTGAATGTTCCGGCTCGTAAGTGGCTGGAGGCGGGACATAAAGGAGTTGCCCTTACTTAGCCAATGAGAAGCTGACTCATCAGTAAAGCCCTCCTATCGTGGTTGTGTCTTATTTCACCATATGAGCCACAGACGTTCTAACTTGGATTAATAATATTCCTACATATCTAAAAGAGATTAAAAGTATCACATAATAACCAAAAATCCTCAAAGTTACAAGTTTAGATGCAGACTTCGTTGTAAGGTTCAAATGATCAAAACCACCTTGAATCGATAACCTAGGACATCGTTAAAGCATTCTAACTACAGCACATACATTTACTATACTTTTAACTAAACAATAATACAATTAATACAAGTAGGAGGAAACGGTACATTCTAAGTAACAACTTCATTTCGGTTCTTTATAAGTATGAACAGTATTAAATGAGTGATCGATACATGTGGATAACTATGCTATCATTTCTATATATATCATAATGATCAGCACAACACAACGGGACCGTATTACATATAGAACGGTCACTATACTAAAACATTAACCAAGTGTATATTGAGATACTTGACAATCAGTACATGCACATACATGTGTTTATAAAGGGGGGTACGATGAATACCCCAATCAATTTTCACGGGATAGATAGTTGCGTATGGGCATGTTTGGACTCATTATAAAGCCAATATCATTTATGTAATTAAAAGGTTTCGATGAAGACAATCTGTTCCCAATGAAAATGTAATGCTTTAATTAAAGAAAACGTGTCTTTAGAACAAACGCTGGAATCCTTTTGGTCGTAAATCTCCAGGGGTGTCTTTCTGGTGCCAGGCTGAGAGGTCGTAAACGTAACCGAGGTGGAAGCATGTTTGCTTTCCTTTGGAGAAATTGGGGGAGATCTCTCTTGGGAAGGGTGAGTCTAGGGTGGACTTGTCAGAATTCCTTTTAAAACCACACATTGTTTTTTTTTTATGATGGCGAGATACACAGGTTATCTGGGCTTGGCCATGTCTTAAGCTTCTTCTGTTGTTTTGAGGAAAAAGGTTGTTTAGCTGACCCGTTAAGCCAGAGTCTTGTCCAGATGTTGGGTCTTCACGTGGTGGGGTAAGATCCTGTGAAAGGGGCCATTGCATTCCAAGATGTCGTAAAGTTGTATGACTTGGGGGAAGAAGGTAAAGAGAGGGAGATACAGCGATCACGCTACATAAACAACTATATCAACTACATTTATACAGATAATTGTAACTGCTTTTCCATAACTCATTATTTTATAGACCACTGCAACATCTGCACTATTTTGTGGAGAATTGCAATTTATGTTGCCTTTAATTGTTGTTTGTTTATGTCTTAAGGTTTTTCATTGTGTTTTATATTCTTTCATTCCATAATTGTTTACTTTGTTACTCATAATTTTCTAAAATCGAAATAGAATAAAAATATAAAAGTATAAGATTAAGTATAAATGTATAAAAAAATAACAAAATAAATAAGAGCAAATAGATTTATATCTCTTATATAATTACTTGCATTACGCAATTATGATTAATACCATTCCTGATGATTCCGTCCCTGATAATTTAAGAATAGTTAATTAGGAAGATCTGTGCAAATTGCCTTGGATGTGATGCAGGGGAAAACCTTCAGTTAAACAGGTTGATAATGGTCAATTTGCATTTACTTTAGCCCTAAAAACATCAAAATTTGTTGTTAGAAGGTTTTTTTTTTAAACCAATTTTTCAACATTTATTGCACAGCTTTATAACCCAACAAATAGATAATCACTTCTGTTGTTACATGATGTGTTTTCCAGCTTTGGAGAAAAGACAGCTAGCTGACTCCAAAAACCCATTTATTATAGCAAACTGCATCCCCAACATGCTTTTTAAAAACATTTAAATATGTGTTCAAAATCTTTCAATTTTATCTAACTCTGGTGTATTTTATATGTAACACCATGGAACGATGATTTAACATTATGATTTAACATTTTCTATTAAGAACTTAACCTTTCAAATGAACAAATGAACACATTATACTTTAGAATTTTCAATATTTCTGCATACATATGACCCAAAACATCAGATTTTTCACACAAGTCCTAAAAGTAGATAAAGAAAACCAACTTAAACAAATGAACAATGAATTTGGAATTATATATATAAATAAATAAATATATAAATATATTTAAATATCAGAGAATTCTAAAGGAAAATGTCAGGACATCTGTCCATGAACTGAACCTCAAGAGAAGGTAGGTCATGCAGCAAGACAACTACTTTAAGCACACAAGTCATTCTACCAAAGAATGGTTAAAGAATAATAAAGTTAATGTTTTGGAATGACCAAGTCAACATCCTGACCTTAATCCAAATCAAAATGCTGTGCGATCCTGAAGCGAGCAGTTAATGTGAGGAAACCCACCAACATCCCAAAGTTGAAGCTCTTCTGTACGGGGGAATGGGCTCAACTTCCTCCAAGCTGGTGTGCAGGACTGATCAACAGTTACAGGAAATGTTTAGTTGCAGTTATTACTGCACAGAGGGGTCACACTGAAAGCAAAGGTTAGCATACTTTTGCCACTCAATAATATGTAATATTAGATCATTTTCCTCAATAAATAAATGGCCAAGTATAATATTTTTGTCTCATTTGTTCTCTTTATCTATTTTTAGGACTGATCTGATGATAAACTAAAATCTGATGATGTTTTAGGTCATATTTATGCAGAAATATAGAAAATTCTAAAGGGTTCACACTTTCAAGCACCACTGTACATATTGTGGGTTTGCCATGAGTGTCTCACTGGGAGTGATGTTAAGGTGCCAAATACAATGTGGTGTCAACATATGGTGTATAGAAGTACTTAAACACTGGTGAAACCAGAATGTTCTATATTTCTGCATAAACACGATCTAAGACATAATTAGTTTTTCACATAAGTTCTAAAAGTAAATATAGAAAAAAGTAAAAAGAAACAAAAATATTATACTTTCCAATTACCTATTTAGGAAAATGATCAAATATGCAAATTGTATATATGAAATGTGTAAATTTATTAAATTTCAAGCACCGCTACAGTTTATGTTTGCAATAGTTTACAGTACAGTTTATGTTTAATAGTTTGCAAACAATTTTCAAATAGTTTCATGAGTTGTAATAAACACCTTAGTGATTCTAAATATGACAATCGATTAAATTGCATTTTTGTGTTTGTCAGGGAAAGAGCTGTAGCTGGCAGTTTGAAGACACTCAGCAATTGCATGGTTTAAAGGCCGTAGGTAACCGGTAGGGTGTAGCATTAGAGTAGGGACAGATTCTTGCGCATGCTTCACCATTTCCTTTACGGCCTCGCTGTTTCTTGGCGTCTTTGACTCACTCTCTGCGGCGACATGCGAGTCCCACACCTTCTCCCTCAGTCGTCAGCAGCCCTTTGAGCTTATTAAAGCCACCCCTCCCTCCGAGATCGGGGGAAGTAGCACTCCCCATGTGATCGCACTTGGAAAGGATGCTGTGTTGCCGAATCAGCCTCATTCTTTCACTTTCCGCATCTGTACCACTCTCCTGAAGCCGTGGGAGAACCGTGGTACGCCTTCGCTCAGGTACTGCTGCTCTGCGCATGTACGGACCTCTTACGGCATTTGTGGAGCGGAGCTACGCCGTTAGCACAGCTCAGCTTAGGGGCGCTAAGCGCTTACGCTGTCCTTTTGGTTTTTCCCTTTTCTTTCGGCAGTGGCTGCGTGGTGCGTTCGGTTAATGAACCCACGTCTGTTCCCAGGGTTCGATCCCCAGCCACGGTCCTTGTTTTATTTTCATTGTTTTATTTACTTGCTTTTTATTAAGTTATATTTGGTTCACCATTTCAAGCTGGAGCTAACTGTAATTGGGTCCTAAAACCCTTCTTATTTTTTCCTTCCAGCTAGTTTTTGCTGTAACAAGTTACAGTTACTGTAGTTACTGTAACTAGTTTACTAGTAACATGGTGATGGAGTTTTTAAACAGCTAAGTGTCACAGCTGGACTGAATATAGTTCACATATCATAAATGCCCTTCCACCAGCATCCTGTAGGCATTGATGAAGGATTAGAGGATGACTAACACAAACTGTTCAAAATGTTCAACAGCTACAGTCTTTGAATTTAAATCTACAAGGTGAGGCAATATCATAAATATGTCTAATGGAGTGCACTGTGAGAAAAGCACACACTTAACACCCCAACACCACATCAGTGTCACTGTAGAGCTGAGAATGAACCCAAATAATACCTGATTTGTGATGGCACTGTGAAGGTCCTGAGCATTACAGAACAGCGTAAAGGAGATTAAGAAAGTATGTAGAGAAACAGATGGATTACAAGGTGATCTATATTTTAAGTAGAACTCATAAAATAGACAATTAGTGTAAAAACAGGTGTAGCTAATAAAGTGATCAACAAGTGTATACAGGATGTGTAATTAGGTACCTTTATAGATTATTTCATGGATATGAACTATCATATTAGTTTTTAAATCCATTTTAAGTAATTTAGTTGTTTGTGTGCTTGAGTTCATTAATTGTGTGTACTTAGAAGTCATGAAGCATTATGACAGTAAGATAACATCAACCATACAGTAGTCTTGATTGGGGGAAATAAAAAAATGGGCGAGAACTGACTGGAACACAAAAGAAGAGTTTAAAATTTTGATTTGCATAAACTGCGTTTCTGATGCGTTTGTGTAATGACTATAATGAAACTTACGCATAGTGACCAAGATGTTCTTAACAAAAAAGCTGTAGGTTTTAAAGTGGAAAGATGAAACATGTTTTCCAAGATAATCGATTTTACATGGTTTGAGCACCAGCTATAATTGTACGATGAAGTGCATCTTGTATTATGCACCAGAAGCCCATCTGTTGCTCATTAACCACCAAAAAATATATATATAAACACAATGATTAACTTGGCACACTTTCACTGGTTAGTTTTCTGAATGTTTTAATACATGTTTTTGTTGTTCAGTTTGTACTTTATCATTGTTCATTTGCATTTTATACAAATTACTTTTATTTCCCTGCTTGAGGTTGACACCGAACTTTTAGGCAGTTGGCTTTCAATCAATCCATTCAATTTTGTAACATCTGTGATGAACTGGTAAAAGAAAATTTATGTGATTAAAATAGCATGCACATTTTATGACAGATCAGATCTGATCTATAGTGTGGATGGGTTGAAACAGCAAATGACCAGTTTGAGTGCCATTGCTGTCTAAGGGAAACAGAAAGACAAGACCACAGCAGGCTCAAAACTGCAAAAATTATATCACCAAGCAAACATTGCCTCATTACTAGAATCATGATTTCTGTTGCACCATGCTAGGACATGATAGGACAGCCAGAGTTTGGCTCATGCAGTATGAATCAAAGAACCCTTCCTGTCAGGTGTCAACAGTTCAAGCTGGTGGAGGTGGAGTAATAGTGTGAATAGGAATAGAATATATATATATATATATATATATATATATATATATATATAGTGTTTGCCCTATAACAGAAGGACACTTTCAGCACAACAACGCACCATTCCACATGCATCATATATTCATGGATTAGTTCCAGGAACATGACAGCAAGTTTTAATTGTTTCCTTGACCTTCACAGTCCCCATATCTCACTACTATAGAGCATTTCTGGGATGAGGTACAATGCTTAAATAAGGGTAAAATAAATAAGGCTGCTTGAGTGAATGAGTATGGGTGCGTGCATATGTCCTGCAATGGACTGGTGCCCTGTCTACGGTTGGTTCCTCCCTTGCACTCTGTGCAGCCGATTAGGCCATGACTCTCTGTGATCTGGAATTTGATTAAGGAAGTATGAGAATTATTGAATGAACATCAAAGTAATGAGAAAAAGGCAACAATTCTTAAAATTAAAGTAAAATGAAATGTTAGAATATGAACTGCCATTTAAAGTAATACTTTATAGAGCTAAATGTACATTTTGCATTAATTACAGCCAACTGTCTTTTAGGATATGCTTTTTGGATATGTCTTTATCAGCTTACTTCCTCATTACTTACACTGTGAAATATTTGACTGTTCCTCCTTGAAGAAATGATAAACGTTCTGTCACATTTTGTGGTGACCAGCAATGAAGTGCTCACAGGTTATCTATCTATCTATCTATCTATCTATCTATCTATCTATTATTATTATTATTATTATGTTTTAAGATTGTTGCTGGAAGAGGGAACCACTTGCCTATATTCAGCTGCCTAGCAGAGAGAGATATATTTTCCTCAAGAATTTGTGTGTACACAGCATTCATTTCCCCATCAATCCTGATCAATTTACCAGTCTCCATTATAGAAAAACACCCCCACAAATGTTGCCACCATCATGTTTCACTTTAAGTATGGTGCATTTTGGGTGGTGTGCTCTGCTTGCTATTTGTCTAAAATAGCTCCTAGATTTCAGTCCAAAGATTTCATTTTTTTACTCATCTGTCCATAAGACCTTTTGCCACATAGCACCAGAAGCACAAATAAAATTGTGTGGGACATTTTCAGAAGATGGTTCTTTCTTGCAACTTTGTCATACAGGCCAGTTTTGTGTAAAGCATGTGAGATTGCTGTCCCATGAAAAGACTGACTTTATACCAGAGACCTTTTAAAAGTGCCTTTCCAACCATGGTGAATTGTTTGTGTTACCATACACTATTATTAGTGGGATCATTTTATTAAATTCCATGTACAATTGTACTCTAAAGCAATCAAAACCTGTACAATTGATGTCAGATTAAGGCAGTTAGCCTGGTACATGATATGAAAGGTGATTGATTGAACCTGTGCAAGTTTCTAATGGATATTTTAAAATGACTGATCACATATCCAAACCGGGTATGCAGATCTAGTGTGTAGATATAAATTCAGTGAGGAAAATGATCCAATTTTACATATTAGTGAGTGGCAAAAAAGTATGTGAACCTTTGTTTTCAGTATCTGGTGTGACCCCCCTGTACAGAAATAACTACAATTAAACTGTTGATCAGTACTGCACACCAGCTTGGAGGAATTTTAGCCCATTCCTCCATACAGAACTGCTTCAACTCTGGGATGTTGGTGGGTTTCCTCACATTAACTGCTTGCTTCAGGTCCTTCCACAACATTTCGATTGGATTAAGGTCAGGACTTTAACATGGCCATTCCAAAACATTAACTTTTTTCTTCTTTAACCATTCTTTGGTAGAACAACTTGTGTGCTTAGGGCCATTGAGGTCTCATCCATCCACAAAACATTTTTCCAATAGCCTTCTGGCTTGTCCACGTGATCTTTAGCAAACTGCAGACGAGTAGCTATGATCTTTTTTGAAGATAAGTGGCTTTCTCCTTGCAACCCTGCCATTGAACACCATTGTTGTTCAGTGTTGTTTCTGATGGTGGACTCATGAACATTAACGTTAGCCAATGTCAGAGAGGCCTTCAGTTGCATAGAAGTTACCCTGGGATCCTTTGTCACCTAGCCAACTATTACACAAGTTGCTCTTAGGGTCAACTACTAATGGGGAGGGTAACAATTATGGCATCAAAATAGGGTCAAAAGTTCTGAGAACCAAAAAAACAGAGTTCATAACCAATACATGACCTTCTGTAATTGAGAAAACTTTTATTAATATTGAAAGTTATAAAATTAGGATTGTAAACAGAATATTTCTGTATTTAATCATCCATTTTGTGTTTTATATTCTTGAAAAATGCGTTTTCACTTTCATTGTGCCTTTCCCCAGTTGTGCATCTCTGAGTCTCACTTACGCCTCAAAAAGTTTCTCGCTTTTGACTTTTGGCACCGATTTTATGGAGGGGGCGGGATCTAGTCAGTCACTGGCTGTTGGAGTCAAGTCCCGCCCACCCATCTCATTCTACACAGCCCGCTACATCAGCAAAATCACTCCAGGCTTTTACCACGATTGAAAAATGGCGCACCGGCAAACACAACTAAGCTGTGTGTTTATGTTTTCTCATATCAGCTAGTTTTAACGATTATGTCTTTAAGTAATGCACAGTTCGTCATAATGGCTTAGAGTCAGACTACTAACTGGTTAATCTAGGTAGAGTGTTAATTTACCACATAAGCTCAGTTTCGGCAGTTTAGTTAATGTTACCTAGCTATCACTTTGTGAAATACTCTTAAGATGGTCCTGTTTTGAAAATGCTCTTTGCACAAAGCTAAGTAGGATAGTCTCCTAGTTCAAATGTTCTTTTTCAGAAAATGCTGTGGCTGTATTTATTAAAATTGTCATAGTATGTCATTTTTAACATGTGGATTCTGTACTATATCATTTGACAAATCTCCACACCAAGTTTGAAGTAGATCTGTTGTGGAGTTTTGGAAAGACAACCACCTTGTTGTATATTGTAATTATCACTGAATACTTATTTAACTAACCTCTTATGTTTATGAAGATTAATAACTGAAGGCCTCTCTCACATTGGCTAATGTTAATATTCATGAGTCCACCATCAGAATAACACTAAACAACAGTGGTGTACATGACAGGGTTGCAAGGAGAAAGCCACTGCTCTGCAAAAAAGAAGATTACAGCTCGACTGCAGTTTGCTAAAGATCACGTGGACAAGTCAGAAGGCTATTGGAAGAATTTTTTGTGGATGGATGAAAACAAAATAGAACTTTTTGGTCTAAAAGAAAAGCGTTATGTTTGGAGAAAGGAAAATACTGCTTTCCAGTAAAAGAACCTTATCCCATCTGTGAAACATGTTGGTGGTAGTATCATGGTTTGGGCCTGTTTTGCTGCATCTGGGCCAGGACGACTTGCCATTATTGATGGAGCAATTAATTCTGAATTATATCAGATAATTCTAAAGGAAAATATCAGGACATCTGTCCATGAACTGAATCTCAAGAGTAATGGGTCATGCAGCAAGACAACAACCCTAAGCACACAAGTCGTTCTACCAAAGAATGGTTAAAGAAGAATAAAGTTATTGTTTTGAAACAGCCAAGTCAAAGTCCTGACCTTAATCCAACTGAAATGTTGTGGAAGGACCTGAAGCGAGCAGTTAATGTGAAGAAACCCACCAACATCCCAGAGTTGAAGATGTTCTGTACGGTGGAATGGGCTAAAATTCCTCCAAGCCAGTGTGCAATATGGATCAACAGCTACAGGAAACGTTTAGTTGCAGTTATTGCTGCACGGGGGGTCACACCAGATACTTAAAGCAAAGGTTCACATATTTTTGTAATGTAATATTGGATCATTTTCCTCAATAAATAAATGACCAAGTATAATAGTTTTGTCTCGTTTGTTTAATTGGGTTCTCTTTATCTACTTCAGGAAATCTGATGATGTTTTAGGTCATATTTATGCAGAAATATAGAGAATTTTAAAGGGTTCACAAACTTTCAAGCACCACTGTAAAGTCCATATATGAATAAGAATAAAATGTTTTGAGGTTTATAATAATGCTGACACAGACTTATTTACAAGATGCAACATATACATGAACAATCTTTCTTTTTTGTTTGAGATAAATGTCACAGGAGTAACACTTTATAATAATTTCGTTGGTTTGTCATCTTCCAAAACGCCCAGGTGTACACAGAACTTAAACAATATTATCCATGGCATACAGCCATATTGGATTTAATTCCTGTCATTTATGTCATCGAGCACTAATATACAGATGATGGACAAGGGAATTTATTTTATAAGGGAATTATAATTTATTTTACGCTATATTCAGTGACTTTGCAATGTCTTTGCAACAGGTTTTTGTCCTCACAGTCTGTGACAGACTCGCCATGACATGGTGCCTGTCATCTATTCATCACAGCATATCAAAATGTGTTTCTGATTTTCAGATGACAGATTACATTTTGGAATTGGAATGGTTGAGCTATGATAATGAATTTAGTGCCACTTGGACTGGAAGTACCCAAACTGAACCTTCTTTAGTCTCTTGACTAGGAATGATGAATCGATTTCACAATAGATTACTCAATGACAAAACAATTCCAGTCTGGAGACATGCAGGTAAGGATGGATATGTCAGTGATATCTATGTCGTAAACACCTTCAGTTCACTTTCTGGTACTGAGAGCAGCTTTTAGACTGAGGTTCAGCAATATTAATCCGCTGGAGAGCAGATAGTCATGAATTGAAATACCTGCCAGACTGCCAGAAAGGCACAGTCGAAACATTGATCAGGGTCCTTAACCTTCAACTGATCAGTTCAGGCTTGGATTGTATTGAGTTTCAGTTAGAATTTGTGTTAGATGAAAGAAAACAGATTAATGTGATTGCTGTTTTGTCCATCCCCTGTTCAATTATTACTGTTTACAGTTGTCTAATTTGTGTCATGTATCACCTGATTTTTTTTTTTCTACCTAGTCTGAACAGTGGTGACTTACTAGCTAAAGTTGTGAGCTCCATTACCCTCTCTGACAAGCTGCCACTGTTGGACAATTGAGCAAGATATGATAAATGCTGCAAGCATTATTTAAACTATATATTCATGTTCTATTTTTACTTTTTACAATTCCCCCACTACATGCAATGTATATGTGTATAAAACCTGGATTCATGGTTAGGCTCTACACATGGTAATTAACATGTAAACTAACAAAGAAAAGATTATGAATGGCCACATTGGCTTAGAGAAATGACCAAATAATACCACATGTGTTTCTATCGAACAGTAGTCTGTTAGATCAAGTTATCTCTGTCACGCTTTTGGCTTGGAAGGAACAGGGAGGCGGAAGTAAGTGCAAGTGGTGCAGGTTTATTAACAGCGTTCATGGTGAAACATACAAACAAACCACACAGACATAAACCAATAACACGACACGACAAAGATCTAACACATGGAACAAGCTAACAATGCTAACAAACTTGGAAGGCTAACACAACAACAAGACTACTCAAGAAACAAAGCTTAAACACGGAACAAGGAATGCAAAGACAACTGGAGAAGACACTAAAGAGCAGAGGCTAAAACAGAATGACCAGACAAAGAGGAGGGAACAAACCAGCAAGAATTAACGAGGAGCGAAGGAACAATGATCGAAGGAGCGAAGGAGCGAAGGAGCGAAGGAGCGATGGAGCATATGGAGCCAAAGCAAACCAGGGAGTGAGGAAGCCAGAAAAAGGAAGCAGGGTATATATAGGGGACAGACCAGCAGGTGGCTACAGCCCCACCTGCTGGGTAGGAAGCAGAAAGCAGAGGGTGCTAAACAAGATGGATGCAAGCTGAAGGCTTGCATCATCCTTACAATCTCGTTAATCTCAAAATAGATTATATAATTAAGCAATATGAATTAAACAATGTGTATTGCACAGAGCTGATTTTTTTTATGTTTGCTAATCATTTGAGCATATTCCAACCTCAGGAAATGCAAAGGCAAATGTACAGACATAAAAAAATAATGACATAACGTAGATTTTGTGAGGACTGTGTGCTGTAAGAATTATGACACAACAATATCCTAATGTTATTGTTCACTGTAACTATTCCTGAGCTGAAAAATATGAGGTAACTGTGGCATGGTGTAATCAATCAGAAAACTAAAACCACATATACACAAGTGAGCCAAGCCATTATGATCAGCTGGTTTATAAAGGTGTTTAGGTAGGGTGAAGCTGTCAATTTCACATGCACATGAATGCTCATACCCAGGTTTTTCCAGCAGAACATTTCTTAGAGCATCATATACCCTCATCTTCCCATCATTATCATTAACATTTCCCCTGATAAAAGGCACACATGTAAGGCACACATGTAACCAGCCTTCCATATGACGTAACAGAAAATGAGAAGCACTGGACCACACAATCTTCTTCCATTGTTTCAGTGTCAAGGCCTCACATACCCACGTGTTTTTTTAATAGTGGACATGGGATAGCATGGCTAACAGTCTGACCAGTCTTTGGTTATGCAGGCCCACATTCAGCAGGTTGCTGATGTGACACATTCCTCTTATAAACAGCACTTCAATTGGTTCAAATCATATGGATTAGCCTTTGTTTCTCTAATGTTTGAATGCCCCTTTGGAGCCCAGCCCACTGTTATCAGTTTGTGGTTTGTCCCTCCTCAGACCACTCTTGGTAGGTACTCACCATTGCTAACAGGCAGCACCCCACAATCCTTGCCTTTTGCTGAGATGGTTAGGTATTTGGCCATAGTGAGTTTGTCTTGGTCAAAGTTGCTTAGCTCATCATCCTTTTCATTCCCCACATCCAACATGCTGGATAAAAGTCGACTGTTTATTGTAAGGCTTATACAGTATATCCCTGACCTTGACATGCGTAGATGTAACAAGATGTAGAAATAATGTTTTGGCCCATCGGTGTAGTATGCCATGCTGGTTTTCTATGTTTTTTTTGTTTTGTTTTGTTTTCTTAAAGCACATATTACATTTGAAATTATGAACAATTATACATATAACATATAACAATTACAGTGGGGCAAAAAGTATTTAGTCAGCCACTGATTGTGCAAGTTATTCTACTTAGAAAGAAGAGAAAGGTCTGTAATTTTCATCATAGGTACACTTCAACTATGAGAGACAAAATGAGAAAAAAAATCGAGTAAATCACATTGTAGGATTTTTAATGAATTTAATTGTAAATCATGGTGGAAAATAAGCATTTGATCACCCACAAACAAGCAAGATTTCTGGCTCTCACCGACATGTAACTTGTTCTTTAAGAAGCTCTTCTGTCCTCCACTCGTTACCTGTATTAATGGCACCTGTTTGACCTTGTTATCTGTATAAAAGACACCTGTCCACAGCCTCAAACAGTCAGACTCCAAACTCAACCATGGCCAAGACCAAGGCTGGTCATATGAAGGATGTTGCTGTCGAAGGACACCAGGAAGAAAATTGTAGACCTGCACCAGGCTGCGAAGAGTGAATCTACAATAGGCAAGCAGGTTGGTGTGAATAAATCAACTTGTGGGAGCAAATGTAAGAAAATGGATAACATACATTGATAATCTCCCTCGATCTGGGGCTGCAAGATCTCATCTCGTGGGGTCAAAATAATCATGAGAACGGTGAGCAAAAATCCCAGGACTACACGGAGGGACCTGATGAATGACCTGCACAGAGCATCGGACCAAAGTAACAAAGGCTACCATCAGTAACACACCACACTGAGAGGGACACAGATCCTGCAGTGCCAGGCATGTCCTGATGCTTAAGCCAGTACATGTCAAGGGATTTCTGAAGTTTGCCAGAGAACATATGGATGATCCAGAAGAGGATTGGGAGAGTATCATGTGGTATAATATCAGAACTTTTTGGTAAAAACTCAACTCGTCGTGTTTGGAGGAAGAAGAATTCTGAGTTGCATCCCAAGAACACCATACCTACTGTGAAGCATGGGGTGAAAACATCATGCTTTGGGACTGTTTTTCTGCAAAGGGGACAGGACGACTGATCCGCGTTAAGGGAAGAATGAACGGGGCCATGTATCATGAGATTTTAAGCCAAAACCTCCTTCTATCAGTGAGAACATTGAAGATGGAACGTGGCTGGGTCTTCCAGCATGATAATGATCCCCAAACACACTGCTTGGGCAAAGAAGGAGTGGCTCCGTAAAAAGGATTTCAAGGTCCTGGAGTGGCCTATCCAGTCTCCAGACCTCAACCCCATAGAACATTTGTGAAGGGAGTTGAAAGTCCGTGTTGCCCAGCGACAGCCCCAAAACATCACTGGTCTAGAGGAGATCTGCATGGAGGAATGGGCCAAAATATCACCTACAGTGTGTGCAAACCTGGTGAAGTATTACAAGAAACGTTTGACCTGTGTGATTGCCAACAAATGTTATGTTACAAAGTATTGAGTTGAACTTTTGTTATTGACCAAATACTTATTTTCCATCATAATTTACCATTAAATTCTTTAAAAATCCTACAATGTGATTTCCTGGATTTTTTTTTTGTGTGTTGTCTCTCATAGGTGTACCTATGATTAAAATTACAGACCTCTGTAATTGTTCAAAATAGGAGAACTTGCACAGCCACATCAGTGACTGACTAAATACTTTTTTGCCCCACTATATGTATTTATTTTTTCTCAACAATATGTTTTTCACTATACAATGATTTTCTATACCATACCTGTCATGTTATCATACACTCACGCTGCTACAAAAGTGTATATGAGATAATTTTATTATTTATTTTTCATCTTGTTCACTGGTGCTCCTAGGTTTTGTAGCTTTTTACTTATTTTTCACTTCATTCTTGCTTATAGACCTTGCCTACATGTTTGACCCCGGGTATGAAAAGTCCTATATTAACAATAGAAGCAGGCACATATCAGCTCTTATCCAACTGCTTCAACTCTGTATTAAAGTTGCTTTTCAGTGTGCTTTGGTACAAAGCATCTATTTTCCATCTCATATTAAAATGCACACACATGCTTTATAATCCTCAAATTTTAACTCAAACTCAGAATGGGGATTTTGCTTTTTGAATAACCACAGCATGTTGCACTGAAGCAAATTAAATATGCCTTTCAAGACTTTGTATCATTATTGCCATGGTAACTGCAGCTTGTGGCATATGCAGTAGTGTGCATTGTTACACAAGAGGTGAAAACTGGAAACTAAACTAGAAATTACCATCCTGATTACGAGATATGTTCATTATGAGCACTCCATCACTCTTCTCGACCTACTTAACAGCTGGAGAGTGAAACAGTGAACCTCATATATGGTCATGCAGACGTGTGGAGTGTCCTCAGGCAAGGGAATCTGGCACACACACACACACACACACACACACACACACACACACACACACACACACACACACACACATCGTAATCTCCATCCAAACGCTTTCAGTCTACAATTTGTGTGTGTGTGTGTGTGTGTGTGTGTGTGTGTGTGTAAAACAACAACAATTAATAATAATAATAATAATAATAATAATAATAATAATAATAATTACTAAACAAGCCAACATATTTGCTTTCGGTTCCTGATGTTAGGGTTGATGAAAGTTAGGGTTAGATGTAGTTCACTACAGTAATATTATGTCAGTGTGTGTGTCTGTGTGTGTGTGTGTGTGTGTGTGTGTGTGTACCTGCCAGGCTGATCCAGAGGGACTCAGGTGTGTGGGTTGACAAAGGGAAATGAAGGTTTTGTGTCTGCATTGAAAATCATAATTTACAATATCAACCCAGGCTAACAGAGGAATTGGCTGGTGTGGCTTTCAGACAAAAATGGAGATTTATTCACAGTATGATTATAAATTATTTTCCTCATTTCATTTTAATTATTAAAGGTCAATTAAAAATGTGTTTGATGTTAATACACTGCACAGTTTAGGGGTCATGTTTTATTTATTCAACCTTTTATTGGTTAGCATATGATTACTTCTAGGCAACCTTATTTTGGAGGGTACAGTGGATTAGGTTGAAACTGTGCACATTTCTCCAGTTTCTGTTTCTCCTATATGTTCCTATGTGTTCCAGTACTACAACGAAAAGTACTTTCAGTCACAGCTGTCAGCTGGTCTTCCCTAAATTCATATGCATAATTATTTTAATTCAGTTTTTTTTATCATTTTTATCTTGGCTAAAAATGCTGCCAACCAGATGAAATGCCATGATTACAGCCCAAGGTGTTTTGATTATTAAATATTCCAAGATGCTTTGCTTAAAATGCCTCGTCAAAATCCTATTTTGTATTTGTAATTTTGGCATAAACAGGTTGACCCTTCAGCTAGCACAACAGCCTGTCCTTGTGTAAATGCTACAGATAGAAATCAATTTTATGAAATAGGATTACAGACATTACTGGTCATATGAAGGATGTTGCTTATTAGCTGAAATGATCAGATTTCCTGTCGGAAAGCAGATGAACATGAGCCCTTTCCTCTGCACATATATCTCTGTCTCACAGTGTATGGTAAGTCACAAGATACAGATAAGCTAATAAACCAGTAATAAAGACAAAAATGTAGCTTCTCATTGTGCATCCACACAAAAAGACCATATATGGGCAAAGGTGTGTGTGGCACAAACCCCTAACCATGGGGATCTCAGCTGGCAGGTTATTACTAGATATTACTAGATCTTGTATATGTCAAATAAACTGGCAGCGCAGTGAATACAGATAAGTAAAAACATTACAAGAAAACAGAAATTTCATCACTTTCACCAGACAGAATAACAGCACTCTGTATGCACCAAGACGTAAAAAAACAATCAAATTAAATGCTTTTAAAATAACCGAATGCTTTAAAGTAATACAGTTTTTAAAATTATTTCTTTCTTTAAAATTCTTTAAACAATGTTCTGTGCCACCAGAAAATGTATTTATTCAGCTCCGTTTCCAAGCTACCTGGAGAAAAATATCCTCCAATAGCAGTACTTTGTTGTTTAATGTGAGTAGGGTGTATGACATGAAAAAAATATAGCATAAAACTGGGCCCCTCAGTTGTTGGCGAAATAATTTCAGAAACTGTACAGACCAGTACTGAAAGAGATAACGAGTGTGAAATGGACTGAAGCAAGAAAGTAAAAAAAAATGACAAAATGTATAATATTTGATATGGAAAAGGGATTCAGTCACTGGGAAGAATGCAGTAAATTATGAAAGCTGAGATTCTGTATACACTGCTGGAATCAGTACCTGGCAGGACTGGTCCTGTTATTAAGGCGAGGGAATGCGTAATCAAGTATTAGATAAGGAATGACTCATTACAAATTTTTGACTGAGAAGCTAATTTCAAACCTAAATAGATCAAAATTGTACTGTGGTGGCACAGAGGCTAAGATATTGAACTATGGACAAGAAGGTCCAAGGTTTAAGCCCCAGTGCTACAACAGTTGGGCCCTTGAGCAAGGCCCTCTTATTAGGGGCCATTCTTGGGCCACTAGTGGCCAGAGTTGATCCCTCATGCCGGAGTGAGCACCTTTAGCGCGATCACGCATGAGCCAACCCCAATTTGCCGTTTTGTGTGAAAGTAGCGATACCTGTTGTTGGGCCTATTTAAGCACACGTTTGGGTTCACACAGGTGTGGCACGATCGCTTCCCCTGCGACTACGCTAACGCTTCACGCCAAGTTACGCTTGATGCACCAGCATTCACACGGCTTTCATTTTCTTTCGAGCGTGTTCTGTTTTTGGTTAGGGGAAATGGTACAACTGGTGATTTGAAGATCACCAGTTGGGGCATTCGGGAGATTGCATTGCCTGGTAAGGTAGGGCCTAGATGCCAGCATCTTTTCTTTTTGTTTATCTTGCCGGGTTTTCCCTCGGCAGTTTCGAGCCTCACCCCTCCTTCTCCCTCTCACGCCGTCAGCCCCACTGCTGCTTCACGATTGGGTGATTTACATTCCCCGTGCGATTGCGTTTTGAAGAGGATGCAAAGCCTATAGCCTCCTATAGCCTCGTCCTCTTCATTCCCATGACCTCGTCCTTCTTCATTAATATGACCTAAAACATCATCAGATTTTAACACAAGTCCTAAAAGTAGATAAATAGAACCCTGTTAAACAAATGAGACAAAATTTTATATCTGGTGAAGTACTTTTTTTAAATGATACTTTTATAATTTATTGAGGAAAATTTTCCAAGGTAACATTTAAGTGAGTGGCAAAAGTATGTGAACCTCTGGGGTTAGCAGTTAATTTGAAGGTGAAATTAGAGTCAGCTGTATTCAATCAATGGGATAACGATCAGGTGTGTGTGGGCACCCTGTTTTATTTAAAGAACAGGGATCTATTAAAGTCTGCACTTCACGACACATGTTTGTGAAAATGTACAGTGGGGCAAAAAAGTATTTAGTCAGCCACTGATTATGCAAGTTCTCCTCTTAGAAAGATGAGAAAGGTTTGTAATTCTCATCATAGGTACACTTCAACTATGAGAGACAAAATGAGAAAAAAATCCAGGAAATCACATTGTAGGATTTTTATAGAATTTAATTGTAAATTATGGTGGCAAATACATATTTAGTCAATAACAAAAGTTCAACTCAATACCTTGTAACATAACCTTGGTTGCCAATGACAGAGGTCACACGTCTCCTGTAAGTCTTCACCAGGTTTGCACACACTGTAGCTGGTATTGTGGCCCATTCCTCCATGCAGATCTCCTCTAGAGCAGTGATGTTTTGGGGCAACCCGGACTTTCGACTCCCTTCACAAACTGTCTATGGGGTTGAGGTCTGGAGACTGGATAGGCCACTCCAGGACCTTGAAATGCTTTTTACGGAGCCACTCCTTCGTTGCTCAAGCTGTGTGTTTGGGATCATTGTCATGCTGGATGACCCAGCCACGTTTCATCTTCAATGCTCTCACTGATGGAAGGAGGTTTTGGCTTAAAATCTCATGATACATGGCCCCGTTCATTCTTCCCTTAACATGGATCAGTCGTCCTGTCCCCTTAGCAGAAAAACAGACCGAAGGCATGAGGTTTCCACCCCCATGCTTTCCAGTAGGTATGGCGCAACTCAGAATTCTTCTTCCTCTAAGCACGATGAGTTGAGTTTTTATCAAAAAGTTCTATTTTGGTTTCATCTGACCACATGGTGTTCTCCCAATCTTCTTCTGGATCATCCATATGCTCTCTCCTAAACTTCAGGCGGGCCTTGGCATGTACTGGCTTAAGTAGGGAGAAACACCTGGCACTGCGGGATCTGAATCCCTCTCGGCATAGTGTGTTACCGATGGTTGCCTTGTTACTTTGGTCTCATGTCTCTGCAGGTCCATCAGGTCCCTTCGTGTAGTTCTGGGATAGAACATCCGTGTAGAACATCCCGGAGTTGAGCCTGTTCTGTATGGAGGAATGGGCTAAAATTCCTCCAAGCTGGTGTGCAGGTTAGTTGCAGTTACTGCTGCACAGGGCGTCACACCAGATACTGAAAGCAGAGGTTCACAGACGTTTGCCACTCACTACTATGTAATACTGAATAATTTTCCTCAATAAATAAATGACCAAGTGTAATATTTTTGTCTCATTTGTTTAACTGGGTTCACTTTCTATACTTTTAGGACTTGTGTGAACATCTGATGATGTATTAGATCATATTTAGGCACAACTATTAAACAATCTACAGGGTTCACAAGCTTCCAAGCACCACTTGAAAGGTACACTTCAACTATGAGAGACAAAATGAGAAAAAAAAAATCCAGGAAATGACATTGTAGGATTTTTAAAGAATTAAATTGTAAATCATGGTGGAAAATAATTATTTGGTCACCCAAAAACAAGCAAGATTTCTGGCTCTCACAGACCTGTAACTTTTTCTTTACGAAGCTCCTCTGTCCTCCACTTGTTACCTGTATTAATGGCACCTGTTTGACCTCGTTATCTGTATAAAAGACACCTGTCCACAGCCTCAAACAGTCAGACTCCAAACTCAACCATGGCCAAGACCAAAGACCTGTGGAAGGACACCACGAAGAAAATTGTAGACGTGCACCAGGCTTTAGAGAGTGAATCTACAATAAGCAAGCAGGTTGGTGTGAATAAATCAACTGTGGGAGCAATTGTAAGAAAATAGAAGACATACAAGACAATCAATAATCTCCTTCGATCTGGGGCCCCACGCAAGGTCTTATCCCATGGGGTCAAAATGATCATGAGAACTGTGAAAATCCCAGAACTACACGGAGGGACCTGATGAATGTCCTGCAGAGAGCTGGAACCAAAATAGCAAAGGCTACCATCAGTAAAACACTAATCCAAGAGGGATTCAGAACCTGCAGTGCCAGGCATGTCCCCCTGTTTAAGCCAGTACATGTCCAGACCCGTCAGAAGTTTGCCAGAGAGCATATGGATGATCCAGAAAAGGATTGGGAGAGTATCATGTGGTCAGATGAAACCAAAATAGAACTTTTTGGTAAAAACTCAAGTCGTCGTGTTTGGAGGAAGAAGAATTCTGAGTTGCATCCCAAGAACACCATACCTACTGTGAAGCATGGGGGTGAAAACATCATGCTTTAGGGCTGTTTTTCTGCAAAGGGGACAGGACGACTGATCCGTGTTAAGGGAAGAATGAACGGGGTCATATATCGTGAGATTTTAAGCCAAAACCTCCTTCCATCAGTAAGAACATTGAAAATGTAGCATAGCTGGGTCTTCCAGCATGACAATGATCACACCGCTCAAGCAACGAAGGAGTGGCTCCATAAAAAAGCATTTTTCAAGGTACTGGAGTGGCCTTGCCAATCTCCAGAACTCAACCCCATAGAAAATTTGTGGAGTGAGTTGAAAGTCTGTGTTGCCCAGCAACAGGCCCAAACATCACTGCTCTAGAGGAGATCTGGAGGAATGGGCCAAAATACCAGCTACAGTGTGTGCAAACCTGGTGAAGACTTACAGGAAACTTTTGACCTCTGTCATTGCCAACAAAGTTATGTTACAAATTATTAAGTTGTAAATAACTTTTGTTATTTACCAAATACTTATTTTCCAACATAATTTACACTTAAATTATTTAAAAATCTTACAATGTTATCTCCTGGATTGTTTTTTGTTTCTCATTTTGTCTCTCATACTTGAAATTTAGCTATGATGAAAATTATAGACCTCTCTCATCTTATAGATTGATTGTGAAATAGAACTTTCACAATCAGTAGCTGACTAAATACTGATTATTAATTATAAAATTGTAAATACGTATTGCAATAAAAAAAATAATAACATTTACCATATAAAACATTTTACACCTCTAAGTCAACACCTCCAAGTCAACAGCTCTTTACATTTTTGGTCATTGTGTAATAATGCAATAGCAACATATATAGATAAAAGAAAAGTAGTTTTAGTATTTTGAATATTTTTAGTATTTTTAGTGTTGTTAAATCAGTTTATTTTTTAAATTATTTTAAAAACTAAACTTGTCAGACAACAGGCAGGTAGGAGTCAGATGCAAGTTTAATAAATGCTCAGTGTGGTGAGATACAAGCCGGCTCGGTAACAGGTAGGCAGTCCAATAAGTAGAGCAAACTGAGCTGAAACACAATCCAAAGATGTAAACCGTAATCCAGGCCAAAAGGGTTAACAACCAAAAGCAACAGACATTGTAAGGAACGCTCAGAATTGCACCACATGGGAAATACAAGACTTCAGAAAGATACCTTGGAATAGCACAGTTTAAATAGGTGAGCAGAAACTGGTAATCAAAACTCGGGCGAGGAGGACCTCTGTAGGCGAGGCAGGGGAACAGCAGCCTCAGGTGTGACATTAGCCCCTCCCTGACGGGTGGCTCCTGACACCCGGAAAACTCTCTGCCTAGGTCAACCCCAGGTTCTTGGGGCGGGCCGTCCCAGATGGTCCCTGTGGAAGTCGGAAATGAGAAACGGGTCAAGTATATCCTCAGAGGGGACCCAACATCTCTCCTCCAGGCCATAGCCCTCCCAGTCCACCAGGTAGTACATGCAGCGGCCTCTGCTTCTGGAGTCCAATAGTGTGCGCACAGAGTCAGCTGGGGAGCCTTACATGTCCAAGGGAGGGGGTGCCGCTACTGTTCCCTGGTCCGACTGAGAGTGAGGCCTGTGACCGAACTGGTCAGGGAGTTCTGGGTGTATTCTGCTCACGGTAGTAAACGCACCCAATCCTCCTGTGATTGGCTACAGTATGATCTCAGGAACCTACCAATTTCCTGATTAAGGCACTCGACCTGACCGTTTGATTGGGGGTGGTAACCTGAAGTAAGGCTGACGTTAATGTTAAGCATATTCAGAAAGGCTCTCCATACATGGAACGTGAATTGGGGGCCTCTGTCCGAGACTATATCCTCTGGCAACCCTTAATAATGAAAGACAAAGTGAAAAGGCCTCGGCGGTCTCTAACGCGAATGGCAGTTTAGCGAGGGGTAGAAGTTTACAGCCCTTCGAGAACATATCAATTATCACCAATATGACTGTATTGCCCTGGGACAGAGGGAGATCGGTAATAAAATTGATGCACAGACGGAACCACGGTCTCACTGGCATAGGTAGGGGCGCAAGCAGCCCACCCGGTTGCTGCCTGAGAGACTAAGGGTGCACTCACACTGAGCACGGTTGCCTGAACCGGGCCAGAGCACAAATGGTGAGGGGGGACAAACACGCTCTGGACCGCACTCACACTAGCCTCACACAGAAACGTGCTCCGGCACGCTTTCATCATGCTTTTGTCATCACCACACTTGCTCGCGCAGCACACTTCATGGTTGTACATATAATCGGGTAATCACATACGTTTATGCTGTTCTTTGCTTTCGTTTTGTGCGCACTGTGCAGCTGCCTCCGTAAGCACGAGATGCCGAAAAATAGTTCATCACAAGTACATTTATTATAAGGCTTATTAGGGCTGTGTGTCAGCGCGCAAAGAGAAACAAAAAGTCACATAGTAAGTACAAACATAAAGTCCACTGTACAGCCAAAATACAGTGCATCGCATAATCAATGCACCTTATTATAAGGCTCATTAGGGCTGTGTGTCAGCGCCAACAAATAGAAATAAAAAAGGCATGTATAAGTATAAGCATAAAGTCTGTTGTGCAGCATGAGAAGCCGAAATACAGTGTGCTGCATTATCAATACACTTATTATAAGACGTATTAGAGCTGTGTGTCAGCGCAAACAAAACGAAACCAAAGAAAGGCACAGAAGTATGTTTTTACCCAACCACATATGTACAACAATGAAGTGCGCTGTGCTGTGTGGGTGTATGAGATGACGAAAGCGTGCCGGAACGCGATTGCACTCACACTGCAAACGTACCATGCTGGAGTCCAGTGAACCACGCTCCGGCCCACCTATTTCAAGCGGGGCCAAGTGCGATTCGTGAATTGCGATTGGGAGCACTCACACTACCAAAACGAACCATGCTCGGGCACCAAACGCACCCGGGCATGGTTTGAATTACCTAGTGTGAATACATCCTTACTCTGAGCACAGACAGTGCACCCCTTGATGAAGTTGGCAACATCCCCGTTGAGCCGACACCACCAGAACCGGTTGGAGACAAATTGACATGTGTGTTCCACCCCAGATTGACCTGCGCTCAAGTAAGTGTGAGCTTCCTCAATGAGCCAATGCCGCAAGGACTCCGGAACAAACTCCTTGCCCTCGGGGCAGTCCTCGGGCACTGGCTCTCCTCCCCTGCCCTGGCATGCCTCTTCGAGGAGCTTCCATCTGATGGGTGCCAGAATGCAGATGGAATGTTAGCCTCTTTATCGACATAGGACTTGGATTCCCAAATTCTAGAAAGCGTGTCTGTTTTGGCATTCTTAGACCCTGGACGAGTCTTTTTTACGAGACAGAAAAGTTGAAACATGTGAAGAATAGTGCCCACCGAGTCTGACGAGAATTAAACTGCTTAGCTGATCTTATGTATTCGAGATTCCTATGGTCAGTGAGAACTACGAACGGATGTAATGACCCCTCCAACCAGTGCCTCCACTCCTCCAAGGCATAGTTGCGTTCGGAGAAGTTCAACTTCCTGGAAAAGAAAGCACAGAGGTACTATTTAGTAGGTGAGCCGAAATGCTGAGACAGAACAGCCCCCATGCCCGACCCAGAAGCATCCACCTCCACGACGAAGGGACGAGAGGGGTCGGGATGCCTCAAAATAGGGGCCAAAGTGAACTTCTTCTTTAAGGACTCAAAAGCCTGTGAGGCCACATCGGTCCAAATGATTCTTTTACAATTGCCCCGGAGAAGCGCTGTGAGGGGGGCGGCTACCTGACTAAACCCCCTGATAAAGTGTCGGTTAAAGTTGGCAAACCCTAAAAACCTCTGCAGTTCCTTCACCGACCGAGGTTGTGGCCACGCTACTACCACCTGGACCTGGTCTACGTCCATAGAAACCCCCTGGGAGTCTATCACATATCTGAGAAAGGATACCTTGGGCTGGTGAAAGACACATTTCTCCCCCTTAACAAACAATTGATTGTCCGACAAGCGCTGAAGGACTAAACAGACATGGTGCCTGTGGTCCTCCAAGGAATTGGAATAAATCAAAATATCATCAATACAGACGATCACACATCGATCTAGGAGGTCTCGAAATATCCAAACCGGAAGGCATAACACAGTACTCATAGTGACAACAGGAACTGGGTAAGGAGAAAGTACCGGCTGATTACTCCAAAATGAAAATAAAAGCGGCTAGGGAGCTGAAAAGCAACTGGCAGGCACAAACAACTAACTAACTGTTGTAGAAAATAATACTGAGAAACAAACGGCAAAAAAAAAGCAGCGTGAGAGCTGTAGACAACAGTTACTGGAGACTAAGTAACCACAGGCTAAGGATAAACTAGCGCTAGCGCTAAGCTAAAGCTAAAGCTTGCACAACAGGAATGGAAATGCTAAGCTAACTTCTGTAGCAATAGAGACACCAGGTACCGACTAGAAGCGGAGACTATCTGGCAGCGTCTTGGTGATCGATCGGCGAATAAATAGTGAAGTGGCAGATGAGGAGATGAGCATCGGGTGTGGAGTGGGTGGAGGAGTGCCGGATGACGGGCAATCGATCGCTGTGGAAGCAAACACACACACACACACACACACACACAAGCATGCCACACTGAATGTAAACAAACGGAGGTAAGGGAGCATCAACAAATAACAGAAACAGGAAAAAACGGAGCAGGAACAGGGCGAATCCTAACAGTTCAAGAGTCACGGGAACCAAAGGGAGTGGGTACGGGTATTTGATGGTTATGGCATTGAGGCCTCGGTAATCAATACAGGGACATAGCCAACTACCCCCCACCTCTCAACAAAAAAGAAACTAGCCACTGCTGGAGAGGTGGAAGGATGAATGAAGCCATTCTTTAAGGCTTCATCAATATATTCGTTCAAGGCCCAGCTCTCTGGGGGGTAACGGATAAATACACGCTACGGGGAGGTGGTCCCTGGCAGAAGGTCGATGGCACAGTCCCAAGGTCTATGTGGCGGAAGCTTTACTCTCAGAAAACACTGTACGTAAATCAGCATACTCACTAGACAGGTTGGTAGGGAGGAGATGCTTGGAGCTGTCAATTCTAGTCGTATTAATGTTCACCTGAATGCAGTCCCGGAAGCAGGTAGAGCTCCATTGGGCCAGCTCTCTCTCCTGCCACCTTATGTCTGGTTGGTGCTGGCTCAGTCATGGATATTTTAAAATGATGCAATCCCTAGGACAGTCAATAACAACCCACATGGAACAACCCAATCCGCATTGTGAGGGCGACAATGGCTTGTCTGATGGCCCCACTTCCCAATGGTCGGTTGTCCACAGCTTGTACCTAGGGGTGACGGCAGCTTGTACCTAGGGGTAACGGCAGCTCTCGGAGATCAATGCCATGGCAAACCCATGATCCATGAAGTTGCTGACCGCTCCCGAATCTATGAGCGCTGAAACAGAGACATCTCCTGACAACAGTGACAACGTAACCGAGATAAATTAGTTCGGTGCATGGACTGCCTTTAGAATGGTACTCAGCTCCGACATCCTAACTGACCTAGGGTGTCTAGGACAGGAAGCACGCATGTTACCCACCAGGCCACAGTATAAGCAAAGCCCCTCCCTGATCCGGCGCTGGTGGTCCTCGGGACTCACCGGGGATCTCCCGACTTCCAAGGGTTCAGTCATTGCTCCCTCACTTCAAAGAGGCCCTTCCAGCATGGCCTGCCGGAGTTGATGACGTCTCTCACCCAGAACCTGGTCCAAGTTGATAGCCGTCTGGGTCAGCTGGTTCGAGAAATGATGCTGTATCATGACATGCCAATTCAGCCTGAAGATCCTTTCTTAAACCCCGAACGAAAACAGTGCGGAGAGCAGGTTCGGACCATCCACTACCCGCGGCCAGAGTACAAAATTCCAGAGCATAATTGGTAGCAGAACGATGGCTCTGATGAATCTCGCACAGCAGGTGACCAACATCTCGGCCCTCGCAGGGATGGTCAAGCGTCATAGAACTGGGTAGCGTTCTTGAGAACAGTGGCATTCTGTTCCCATGATGCAGTAGCCCACAGTTTAGCTCTCCCGGTTAGCAACGACAAAGTGAATCTAATCGGTGTCGGAGCAAAACTGGTCCAGGTTATGATCGATAAAGAGGCTACACTGCATTAAGAATGATCTGCACAGCTCTGGGAAGCCATCATTCCTCTCGGGAATGACGATCGTAACTGGTGGTCTGTTGCTGGTGGCAGCAGTAGCGAGTGGAGGTGATTGCACTGGAGCCGGGTGATCCATGTTGTTAGCAGGTAGCATTAGCCCCTGCACAGCTCTCAACAATTCCTCCATCTTGTGCTCTTGTCTTGCCAGACATTCCTCCAATCTTACTGACTCCATAGGTCAGCGAAGTCATCTGTCAGACAACAGGCAGGTAGGAGTCAGATGGAAGTTTAATAAATGCTCAGCGTGGTGAGATACAAGCCGGATCGGTAACAGGAAGGCAGTCCGATAACCAGAGCGAACTGAGCCGAAACACAATCCAAAGACGTAAACCGTAATCCAGGCCAAAAGGGTCAAAACCAGAAGCAATTGACAATGTAAGGAACGCTCAGAATTGCACCACATGAGAAATACAAGACTTCACAAAGATCCCTCGGAACAGCATGGTTTGAAACTGGTAATCAAAACTCTGGCGAGGATGATCTCTGTGGGCGAGGCAGGGGAACAGCAGCCTCAGGTGTGACAAAACTAAATTAAAAAATACTGCAAATGAATGAATTTGTATCTGCTAAATATTATGCAGTAGTAACCCTTTGACGTCTTAGGTTATTTTAGCTGGTTTTGTTTTTAATTTTGAAACTAATATACCATAGAACATTTCTGTTTATAACAGTATGTGTGCTACTGTGAGCTGTTTTGGTAACTGATTGCTTTGGTGTCAATATACAATAGGCTAGTTTTACAGACACAAATATGATACTCTTATTATCCATAAATTGTGTAGCCATGAGTTTCTGCTGTGAATTTCATGATCCTCTGTTGTTATCTGAGTTTTAACTTTAGCAAATCACTAGGGCATAAATAAACACAGTAATAATAATCTGTTGCAAATGACAACTCCCACATTGTCTGCTCACTGATCTGATACACGCCACAGATTGTTCTTGAAGAGCTTCTGTTGGATATGATCTGACAGTGAGAGATGGCAAAAATACATGTCTAAATAACACACACAGACACACACACACACCTACGTTTAAGAGTCATTTACACGTCTGTCAATGTTAAGGCTAATTGGGCATAAAACACTTTACCTCCCCACAGAGGAAATAAACTACAGCCAACCTTTACGACGAAATATGCCCTCCTCTTAGTTTGTGATACACTGCTAAGAAATCACTGTCAAAATAAAAAGCACAAGAACAATAGGAGCAGGGGGTGCAAGTATTTTTCCAAGTGTTCCCTTGTTAAGACAGTGGAGAAATTTTAAAACAGAAAGCCAGTAACTGTTAGATATTTACAAGCTGTGTGAAAGGCAGTGGGTACCGTGGGCTGAACAGGATGGAAACAGTGAGGTTACTCCACAGTTGCAGAAGGCTTGTAAGAGATTGCTTTATTTCTGCTGTGATTTTTCTTCACTCCTCCCCTACTGTATCATTTCAAATGTTAATATTTAGTACAAGGCCTCTTACAGATTTCCCCTTTTCCTTCAATCCCTTCGGATCTAGGTCTGCTGGAGCCCTCATGAGATTGCAAACAAAATGTTATTACATTAATGAATCCTATAATTCCTGAAAAAAAACATTGCTCTGGTTACAATCAAACATGCACCAGTCTGGATTTCTACACCAGCAGGAAACATGCACTTTACGTTTATTTATGTGTGAGGTGGTCCGTTTGTAAATTAAACTCATATCACACTGGTAATAACAGGCCAAATCGAGATTTGGGCTGTGTCATAAATTACCTGCTCCCGTATTGGCGCTACCACAGGTCAACTGTAATTACACAACCTTGCTAATCCAATGGTGTGAGGACACCTCAGTGTGTATGCTGAAAGGTAACGGAGCATGGAAATATCCATCCAACCATGAATTTGTGTAACGGTGTAAAAGAACTCAGTGTGTATAGTTGTGAAATTCCTGCAAATGAGTCAGCGCCATCTATTGGTCACATGCCGCCAGAACCTTTCTATAAACCCAGATGCATACTGGGAGATCCACAGCAGAAAGACGGAGCACTGCTGTGGGTAAGTTCGCCCAAGTGAAGCTCACGAAGCACTTTCAAATATATCGTTTTTTATTAAACTAGTAACTGTTCAGCTCTGCTATATTTTGTTTAAATAACATATGCAGATTAATATTCATAAGCTGGTAGCGAGTGTAGGCCATTTTACACTGTTTGGATCTGGCTTGGTGAGTTGCACGTGCTCGTTTAATGTGGGTCTGTTCTGTTTAGGCTGACGGCTGGCTGGCTGATCATTTTTATGAACATTAAATGGTTGCTGAATTCATTGCAGGTGGGTTGGTTGTTCGTCGTTTTGTCTTAAATGTATTAATTATTTTGTAGATAACGTTGTGTTGTAAAAGTTGTCTTGGCTTGCCGCCATTATAATGTGTTCGCTGCAAGACGGTAATGTTCTTCGTTATATGTTAAAAATATACTATACGATCACTGTATGAAAGAAACTGTAGAGATCCACAGCAGAAAGACGGAGCACTGCTGTGGGCTGACGGCTGGTTCACTTTTATGAACATTAAATGGTTGCTGAATTCATTGCAGTGTCATGTGATCAAGGACAGGACGAGAGACACAACAGGTCACATTTGCACACATAGTATTTGTATTACTATCGGTGTTATACATTTCCATTAGCTTTTTTTTATTGCTTTAGCTAAGGGGTGCAATGCTTCCATATACCTCTAACCAGTACTCAAATTGACCCCTGTAATAGTTGTATTGCTCATTTCCACTGCCAAAATCTTGACCCTTCAGATTAAAGATGGGAGTACATACATTGAAAAGGTATTAATGGTACCATGGTTTTTAAGTGGACAGGTATGTGTGTGTGTGTGCTGGGTGGGGGTGAGAGTAGGAGCAGGAGGTGATGGCGCACTCAAAGACAACTGAGTAATATATGGGTGTGAACATATGTGTTCCCATGTGTGAAAGAGTTACCTAGCTTTCTCACTTGGCTCTTAAGGCAAGTGCAATATGGCAGATCACTGCTTTATGTTTAGATGTGACAAAACAGAAAACACAACACAACACACACACACACACACACACACACACGTACACACACACACACACACACACACATTGGTTCTTGAAAGTTTGTGAACTCTTTACAATTTTCTAGATATCTGCATAAATGTGACCTAAAACACTAACAGATTTTCACACAACTCCTATAAGTAGATAGAGAGAACCCAGTTAAACAAATGAGACAAAAAATATTATAATTGGTCATTTATTTATTCAGGAAAATGATCCAATATTACATATTAGTAAGTGGCAATAGTATGTGAACCTCTAGGATTAGCAGTTAATTTGAAGGTGAAATTAGAGTCAGGTGTTTTCAATCAATGAGATGACAATCAGGTGTGAGTGGGCACCCTGTTTTATTTAAAGAACAGGGATCTATCAAAGTCTGCTCTTCACAACACATGTTTGTGGAAGTGCATCATGGCACGAACAAAGGAGATTTCTGAGGACCTCATTATTCCTTATTGATGCTCATCAGGCTGGAAAAGGTTACAAAACCATCTTTGAAGAGTTTGGACCACCAATCCACAGCCAGACATATTGTGTACAAAGGGAGGACATTCAAGACAATTGTTACCCTCCCCAGGAGTGGTTGACCAACAAAGATTACTCCAAGTGCAAGGCATGTAATAGTTGGCAAGGTCACAAAGGACCCAAGGGCAACTTCTAAGTAACTGAAGGCCTCTCTCAAATTGGCTAATGTTAATGTTCATTAGTTCATCATCAGAAGAACACTGAACAACAATGGTGTGCATGACAGGGTTGCAAGGAGAAAGCCACTGCTCTCCAAAAAGAACATTGCTGCTCATCTGCAGTTTGCTAAAAATCACGTGGACAAGCCAGAAGGCTATTGGAAGAATGTTTTGTGGATGGATGAGGCCAAAATAGAACTTTTTGGTTTAAAAGAAAAGCGTTATGTTTGGAGAAAGGAAAAAAAAACTGCATTCCACAATAAGAAACTTATCCAATCTGTGAAACGTTTTGGTGGTAGTATCATGGTTTGGGCCTGTTTTGCTGCATCTGTGCCAGGACAGCTTGTTGTCATTGCTGGACAAATAATTCTGAATTACATCAGATAATTCTAAAGGAAAATGTCAGGACATCCGTCCATGAACTGAATCTCAAGAGAAGGTGGGTCATGCAGCAAGATAATGACCCTAAGCACACAACTCGTTCTACCAAAGAATGGTTAAAGAATAATAAATTTAATGTTTTGGAATGGCCAAGTCAAAGTCCTGACCTTAAATCCACTCAAAATGTTGTGGAAGGACCTGAAGTGAGCAGTTAATGTGAGGAAACCCACCAACATCCAGAGTTGAAGCTGTTCTGTATGGAGGAATGGGCTAAAATTCCTCCAAGCTGGTGTGCAGGACTGATCAACAGTTACAGGAATCGTTTAGTTGCAGTTATTGCTGCACAGGGGGGTCACACCAGATACTGAAAGCAAAGATTCACATATTTTTGCCACTCATTAAACAAATTACCAAGTATAATATTTTTGTCTCATTTGTTTAACTGGGTTCTCTTTATCTATTTTTTGGACTTGTGTGAAAATCTGATGATGTTTTATATCATGTTCATGCAGAAATCTAAAAATTTCAAAAGGGTCAACAAACTTTCAACAACCACTGTATTTCATGTTTTGTCTAGTAAATTTTTACATCTACAGTAGGCTACTTTTTTCTTAGTGCAAATAGCTCTCCTTGGGTCCTTAAAGGATTAGTTTATAAGAGCCAACCAAAAGCAAAACGTATTGAATGCTCCAGAACATATGTTGCAGTTAGCTTTGCAGCTGTGCCAGCGTGCTGAGTTCACAAGTTTTTTGCTTTTACTTTTCAATTTCAGTACGTTATTCTCTAAAGTACATGTTATCTTTCAACACTTTATTCTTAAATTAACTTTGTGTTAATGGTTTTGGTGAACTTTATGTTAATGTAAGTGTTTTAAAAATTAATTTACTTATCATTACTTATCACAGTATTCTTTCCCTATCTCCACTCTAATACAGTTCGCTCCACCAAACACTCGTTAAACTTCTTAGTTCATGATACATTTAACTTATGATGGATTTGTCAGAACATATCCCCTTTGTAAATCAGGGAGCACCTCTGTACTATAGCTCCATGAATGCATGTATTACTTTATACAGTGTGGATTTTCTGGAACAGGAAAATTCAATTTACATTATTCCATATGAGAAAAAAATTGCTCAAGACTTGTCATTTCCAGTACTCAATAAGCCTTCTGGAACGAATTAAAAACAAGAACCAAGGGACCACTGCACAACTATAACATGATAATTGTTAATAAAGACCAAATTAGAAGGGCAAGGTCATTGAAAGGCCACTCATTAACATGAAATATTGAATCATTTCTCTCATTAAAGAAATGACCAAGTATAATATTTTTTGTCTCATTTGTTTAATTGGGTACTCTTTATCCACTTTGAAGACTTCTGTGAAAATCTGATGATGTTTTAGGTCATATTTATGCAGAAATATAAAAAATTCTAAAAGGTTCACAAACTTTCAAGCACCACTGTAAATTACTTTGCTTGAAAATCAAGAAAACACAGCTTTGGGCTTATATGCATTGGAATGAAAGTAGCACTGTACACTTTCAATAGCAGTGCAGGCAAGTATATTTATGGTCACAAAAATGGCATCTGGTTAATAATATATCTCTTAAATCCAATCAAATTAGCCTTAATCTGGCATTATACCACTAATCCATGCTTGCACCTAAACAAAAATAGAGCCGTTAATCTTACCCTCTCGCTTTTCTCAAGTGATTTAAAGCCATTTGTTTCTGTTGACAGAATGTGGTTGATAAGTCATTATATTCTCTATGGCATCTTTGCTGTTAACAGCTACATGCTTGCTAGGTTGGTTAGAGCTAAGCTCATGTATGCATTCTGTAATCGTCCCAAGTAATGTAAATCTTTTCATGGCATCTTCCTTTATAGTGCATGCGCAGCACTGATATATGTAACTTGTGAGTAATACTGATATGTAATATAATATACTTGTTGAGCTGTAGTTTTCCAGTTTGGGTGGATTCTATCTAACATTGTGGGTAAGGCCAAGTGGTGATGAGGCCAAGAGACTTTTCTCTCTCCTTTTATCGACAAAGTGTCAGCAGGGTGGCCTGACTGATATAAGCTGCACACAGGCAATCAAGAGCAATCACACACAACCCCCTGCAACCTATACACATCCACACAGAGTACAGAATCATGGGTGGTATTTGGGTTGGATGTAATGGCCGTGCAGTTAGCGTTTATCAAACAAGCTTTTATTTTGAGAAGAAAAAAGCTGGCAGTTGACAGGGAGGGAAAAAAGAGCAAGTCCCTCACAGTCTGACAGCTCTCTCTCTCTCTCTCGCGCATGTGTGGGTGTCTGTGTGGTGAGTGGAGCATGCGTGGAGAATATGAGCAGTAGTGGGGTTTTTTTTGTTTTATTGTACACTTTTCTTGCTTCTTTCACTTTTGGAACTTCTTGTTTTCCTAGGTAAAAACATAATAGAAGTCAGATGCCCTGTGTTTGTGTAAATTTCTTGTCTCACATGGAATGGTGGGCCTTATGGCTGGAGCAGGATGGTGGTGGTAGGGGGGTTCTGGAGATGGTGGCTCATACTGGCAGTGACTTCCAGCACCTCTTGCTCCAGCATTGGGTGCGATAAGAATTGATCGTTGAGGTCATGGTGGAGGATGTTCTAGTGGCAGTTGAAAAGCTAATAGTCTGTGATAACATAATGTCTGCTTTGAGGATGAACAGAGCAGTGGTAGCTTTTGTGAAAGAACAAGCACTGGCATGGAATCAAGGTATCTGGAGAATTTTGTGCTGTTTCTCCACTAGTATTAACAACCACACAGGTCACCATCCAGAGTGCCTCCATTTATTCCAAGCAAGTGCATTGAAAAATAATTGTTGCACTTTGGTCAAATTGTAAGCAGTACATTTAGAATGATACCACTTAATGGTAAGAACCCAGAGAATGAAACATTTGGTGTTGTTTAGGCAGTGGGTAATTATGTCTTTTAAAGAGCCCAAAATGTACATTTCTTTCTGAGTAACACATGATGGAGAATTTTACATTCTGTATGCCAGTACAGGGAGCATTAGATGCTTGAGTGAGGCAGCACTGACCAGTAAAAGCTAATTTGTCCATACAGAGGGCAAGCAATAGTGGGACAGGTGCAAGGCAGGTGGAGGTATTAGCAGGGCCTAGTGATGCAACTATTAGTGAAGAGAAGCAGGTAGAGAAGGTAACAGGGGTTCTTTGTTTAGAGGTACATCAAGAAATGCAGAAAGAGAAGGCAATGGAACTTGATTATGTAGGTACATGGAGGAATAGACAGGTAGTGAAGGATAGAGGTCCAAATTATGCAGTTTTTTGGAAGAATGGTCATCTGAAAGAGGTATCAGGAGCTAGTGGTACAACTGCAAGGTTTAAGTTGCCAAGGAATCAGCTAGTCCCACTTTCTCAGTTGCAAAGGAAAAAAGTCAGGTAGAGGCAGCAGTATTGCACAGTGTCTCAAATACAGGAGAAGAAAGGCAGGTAAAGACAGGGATCTGTATTGTACGTAATTACTATAATAGACAAGAAAGAGGTTCAGCAGTGTGAGTGCATGAAAATGAAAACAGAGCTGAGAGAGGCAGCCATTCAGTGTAGGCCAAGGCCTTCCTCAGTGAGGAAAATCTTAAGTACGGTGATACCAAACCAGCAAACTGAAAGAAAACAGCAAGCCTGCTATTGGAAACCTTCATTTTGCCACAGTAACTTATATAAACTCAGAAGCGGAGTTTGTATCTGGCAGTATGGGCAATATTGTGTGGGCTGTAGAAGGGGTACCGCGAGTGTCATGAGTGACAAGGTAGAGTTGGATGAGGATATGCAAGATGAGGAGAATCTGTCACAACCATAGAAGACTGGCCCTTGGTTGAGGGGCTCAACATACCACAGGAAATAAATAAATTCTTGCACAATACCTTCGGAAGCCATAGGCCATAGAGTTCACTGATTTCCACCTGAATGTAAACATTTTTTTTTTAAATTCTGTAAGAAAACCAACTAATCTTAATGAATTAAGCAGGAAAAAAGACACCAGTTGTATAAACTGTTAACTAAGGTAAGAAATGGTGATACTTTTGATAAATAAAAGAAATCATAATGACACTGAGTAGTTTTCTACCACTGCAATGTTCTTTAAAGGGGAGTCATCACACTCATGAGCCACACTAAAATTTCGGGGGTAAAAAGTCAATTTTATCCTGGATTGCTGAGCAGAACTACAGGACACTGAAAGCAAATTTACTACAATCACTACATTTCCCAGAATGCACCAGCACAGTTCCAAAAGCTTGTTTGCCTAAAGCTTTCAGTCAGAGCCAGTTTCTTTCAGTTTTTCTTATGAAGTAATGCCAATCCGCAAATAATGTATTTAAAAGAAAGTCAGCCACACTGCGGATAAGGTTTAATTAATGCAACTAATAAAAATCTTTAGTGTTGATTTGTTCTTAATTTCTCATCCATGGCAGAGTAACAATTGTGTTAAATCAGTTAATCCCATTTAGTCTTTATTATTTTCAGGCTTAATTTTTATACACAGTTGTGCCCTATCCACAATTGTGCCTACATCTGATTGGCAAGCGGCAGCGTACAGCTGTGACCTTCTAAATTCTGTGTGCACCCCAATACGGCAGTTGGTCTAGAAATGCCTCTGTATACAGGTACTCCCCCTTTTATGGTGGCCTAACTTACAATATTTAGACATTATGATACTCTGAATTTAGAATTTTCATGGGCATGCCATACATAGTATATAATATGTAATACTCTCCCACACTCGGATGATGAGCACTGGGAAAACCCGTCGTTGCACAATAATAATTCTTGTTTTTTTACATTATTCAATAAATTACATGAAATATTACATACATTATTATAAAATTAACTTTATGTTAATGACTTTACCAGACTGTAGCGGTCGTTTTGGTTGCGTTTTAAACCTGTTTAATGTACAGTGGTGCTTGAAAGTTTGTGAGCCCTTTAGAATGTTCTATATTTCTGCATAAATAAAACATCATTATAACAATGATACAGGCCCTTGAGCCTGTATCCATCTTATTTAGCTCCCCCTGTCTTCTTCTTCCTACCCAGCAGGTGGGGCTGTATTCACCTGCTGGTCTTTCCTATATATACCCCGCTTCCTGTGCACTTACTTTGTCTGTCTTCATCACACTGTGGTTTGCCTTGGCTCCTGTCTGCTTCCGTATTCCATGCTGGTTTGTCTTCCTCTCCTTGTCTTGCCTCTTTAGTCTCTGTTCCCTTGTGTCCCTTGTTTCCTGGAACTGTTGATCGGTCCTGCACACTAACTTGGAGGAATTTTAGTCCATTCCTACATACAGAACAAATTCAAATCTGGGATGTTAGTAGGTTTCCTCACATGAACTATCCGCTTCAGGTCCTTCCACAACATTTCGATTGGATTAAGGTCAGGACTTTGACTTGGCCGTTCCAAGACATTAACTTTATTCTTCTTTAATCATTCTTTGGTAGGGGCAACTTGTGTGCTTATTGTTGTTGTCTTGTTGCATGACCCACCTTCTCTTGAGATTCAGTTCATGGACAGATGTCCTGACATTTTCCTTTAGAATTATCTGATATAATTCAGAATTCATTGTTCCATCAAGGATGGCAAGCCGTCCTGGAACAGATGCAGCAACACAGGCCCAAACCATGATACTACCACCACCACCATGTTTCACATATAAGTTTCTTATGCTGGAATGCAGTGTTTTGATTTCTCCAAACATAACGCTTTTCTTTTAAACCAAAAAGTTATTTTTTTTGGTCTCATCTGTCCACAAAACATTCTTCCAATAGATTTCTGGCTTGTCAATGTGATCTTTAGAAAACTGCATACAAGCAGCAATGTTCTTTTTGGAGAGCAGTGGTTTTCTCCTTGCAACCCTGCCGTGCACACCATTGTTGTTCAGTGTTCTTCTGATGATGGACTCATGAATATTAATATTAGCCAATGTGAGAGAGGCCTTCAGTTGCTTAGAAGTTGCCCTGGGGTCCTTTGTGACTTCGGCAACTATTACACGCCTTGCTCTTGGAGTGATCTTTGTTGGTCGACCAGTCCTGGGGAGGGTAACAATGGTCTTGCATTTCCTCCATTTGTACACAATCTGTCTGACTGTAGATTGGTGGAGTCCAAACTCTTTGGTGATGGTTTTGTAAACATTTCCAGCCTGATGAGCATCAACAACTCTCTTTCTGAAGTCTCAGAAATCTCCTTTGTTCGTGCCATGATACACTTCCACAAACATGTGTTGTGAAGAGCAGACTTTGATAGATCCCTGTGCTTTAAATAAAACAGGGTGCCCACTCACACCTGATTGTCATCCCATTGATTGAAAACACCTAATTGAATTTTACCTTCAAATTAACTGATATTCCTAGAGGTTCACATACTTCTGCCACTCACTAATATCTAATATTTGATCATTGCCATCAATAAATAAATTACCAGTTATAATATTTTTGTCTCATTTTTTTAACTGGGTTCTCTTTATCTACATGTAGGACATGCAGAAATATAGAAAATTAGAAAAGGGTTCATAAAACTTTGAGCACCACTATATATATATATATATATATATATATACATATATATATATATATATATATCTATATCTATATATATATATATATATATATATATATATATATATAGAGAGAGAGAGCAGAGAGGTAGATGGGGGCGAGATGAGTCAGTGAGAGATCTAGAGATAGAGATACGCATATATATATGAGTAGAGAGAATATATATATATATAGCGAGATAGATATACGCTAGATGATTTTGGTATATAGTATATATATATATAGATATATATCGATATTATATATATATATATATATTTGTTTTTTTTTTTTCCATATTCATTTATTTATATAAATAAATTCTCTATATATACTGTATATGGGGATATATAGAATGTATCTCCACTGTAAATCAGGGAATACCTGTACCTATATACATTTACAGCATTTAGCAGTCGCCCTTATCCAGAGCGACTTACAATTGATACAATCTTACAATCCAAGCAATTGTGGGTTAAGGGCCTTGCTCAAGGACCCAACAGTGGGTGGGATTTGAACCTTGGACCTTTTGGCCCATAGTCCAGTACCCACTAAACCACCACAGTCCCACTGGTATATCTGGTATTCCTTTCTTTCTATTCACAAATTAATGGACTGAGATAGTTAAGCAATGAGAAACTGATATCTTTTCTTACAGTAAACTCATAGGGATGAGACAAATGAAGGGGAGTGTAAATTGTAGTAATCCCTGTACTGGAGTAATGCTAACTGTAAACTCGGAGATCAGAGTATCAGTATTTTTATTAATGAATACAATATCTATGCCACTAACCATAGCAGCAAATAAGTGAAGTTATTTATAAGCTTAAAATCTTTACAACATGTTATCTGTGACAACATCATAGTGTTTGGAGGGGAGGGGACGTGTATTGTACACCTGACTTCACAACTGAGAGACATGAGGAAGAATCTCTGTTGCAGTCTGCTGCAGTGTCCAACGAACTGGTGAGACTGGTATAGTAGAGTTTGGTATTGGAGGGCACGGTCAGGCATCAACTGCAGGTGGAGAGAAGTGGACATAGATGGGTAGCAGGTTAGGAGTTAGTTGCATTGGTGTGATTTGACCATATATTTATTTGCAGTAAAAAAAGAGAATGAGAAGGCACTGATCACCTGAAAGATGCTGTGACTGAAACTTGCTGGTATAAATCACGGAGGAGCCAAAACACAGGATTCACAGGACAACACACTGATATGGTATATAATCGAGAATAAGACATCAAGTCCCTTGCTGGATTATATAAAGTTCAGTTTCAAGTTTGGAGTCCATTCGACCTGCAAGCCACTCAGTTTCAGTGATATGAAGAATTAACGCAGATGCAGGTTGAGAACTGACAGTACTCTGGAGCTTGCTGCTGAACCAGAGCCAAGCATCTGCTACCCTGCTCACACTGTCCAAAATGACACTCCAGGATGAGTAAGATGCATTTATGGAGCTTGTTGAGAACACATCCACAGCATATGGGTGGCCAAAGAGCAACTGCCATTCCTGACGGGTTAAGCCCAATTTACCATCCAACAGCTCTATGCTCAGACGAGTGTGAAAAAAGGTGGTTTTGCAGCAGGTAAGTCATACCCAAAATAACAGTGAAAGAGGTTATGGTTATTCACACTGGTAGTGTTTGCAAGGTCAAGTCAAGTCAGATTTATTTATATAGCGCTTTTTACAATGGAGCATTGTCTCAAAGCAACTTTACAAGTTTAGATTATCTCCTAATAACTACGTCCAATCCCAAATTGAGCAAGCCTAGGGCGACAGTGGCAAGGAAAAACAAAAAAAAAACTCCCTGCTCTAGGAAGAAACCCTTGGGAGACCAAGACCTCAAAAAGGGACCCAACCTCCTTGGGACGGCGTAGTAGATGATAAATCTAGAGCAAAACTAAAGTCATGGAGTCAAAGTTCGAATAAATGTGAATTGCCACTCGAATTAAGTGGCCCGGGTATGATGATAAATCTAAGAGTGAACTAAAGTCATGGCAGTCAAAGTTAAAATAAAATGTGAGTATGCACATTGACATTAAGGGCCCGGGTATGAGGGGCTGAGACTGATGAAGGAAGCAGCCTGGTGGACTGCAGCGATGAACATCTGGTGGGCAGGAACTGGTACCGGAACACGCTCGGAGAGAAAACAGAAGAAAATGTAATTTAATCATTGATAAGAGCACAGGGTCTCTTAACAATCACTGATGCCTGTCAATCACTGATGCCAAGTGTAGACATGAGACCCCGGGGCATCATTTAGATATAGCAGCATAGCTAGAAAGAGGAGAACTGGGAGGAGGAAACACAAGCCAAGAGGGATCCACATGCGACATATGTCAACCCCACGGGGGCAGAAGACCAGCAACCAACGTCCTGATCACCCTTAAGACTCTTTGATATGAACCCCCAGCTCTGCCTTATTCTAAGCAAGGATGCAGGAGTCCAAGCATCACGAGGACCGAAGGCCCGTTCAGCCAGGACCGCCCTCGACACTCCCGGCTAGAGGACAAGGGCAGGCAGGCCCAGACAGACACAGCCTCCGGGGGCCCCAGTGACCCAAGCCATGCATCTGTTCTAAATCTAGTCAAAAGGACTGTTGTACAATAGGTATGTCTTTAGCATAGGACTTAAAACTTGGATAGTGTCTCTGAATCTAGAACGAAAGTGGGAGGAGTTGATTCCATAGTGGGGGGCCATGTATGAGAAGCCTTTCCCCCGGCTGTGAATTTTTAAATTCTAGAACTAAAGAAGTCTGGCACCATGCAAAGAATAGACGAGTTGAATTTAAAAACTCTAAAGGTTCACTCAGATAATGTGGGGCCAGGCCATGTAGAGCTTTATAGTTAAAGAAGTATTTGTAATCAATGCGGAATTTGACTGGTAACCAGTGCAGTGATGATAGAACAGGAGTGATATGATAAATTTTCAGTTCGGTTAGCACTCGGGAAGCTGCATTACGAACTAACTTGAAGTTTATTTATAGAGTTTACTAGAGGCATTCCAGTAAGTAAGGCGTTACAGTAATCCAACCTTGAGGTATAAAAGAATTGAAACAGGTTTTCTGCATATTAAAAAGAGAGGGATATTTCTAAGTTTAGCAATATACGTAATTGAAAGAGAGCAATTCGAGTGATGCTGTAATGTGCGCATCACAGGAGAGATCTGAATCAATGTGACACATAAGTTTTTACAGCGGACTGAGGCAATATGGACAGACATCTAGATTAGGATTAGATGTACGCCACCGTCTCTCAACAGCCTGAGGTCCCACTAATAGAACCTTCAGTTTTATCTGAGTTAAGATAAAGAGAAAATTAAATAACATGCAATCTTTCTTATTACTTTACACAGTCTCACGATTTGTGGATTGTACAGGATGCCATTAGGTTTGGTGACTATGTACAGCTCAGCTGTGTATATCGCCATAGCCTGGAAACTAATGCCATGTTGACGACTATAAAATGAGCCTAGTGGTAGCAGGTACGAGAGAATAAAAGCGGGCCAAGCACTGCCCCTGAGGCATCCATACTTCAACTTTGAGAGCTTGACCTTTTAGATTTTATATGAACAAACTTGGGGTACCGCGTTCGGTTAAGTAGTATTTAAACCAAGAAAGTGCGGATCACTTAATACCTACCGTATTTTCGGCTGTATTTAGTAAAACATATGATCTATAGTGTCAAATGCTGCACTTTAAATAAACAAACAAGAAAAGAAAACATCCCTTATCGAGGACATTAAAGGTCATTAGATACCTAATATGCTGCTCAGTTACTATGATGGGCCTGAAGCCAGACTGAAATGTTTCATAAATTTCATTCCCTTTGGAGGTAACTGCAGAGCTGCTGATAGACAGATTTTCTAAGATTTTGACAGAACTGGTGATTGAAAATTCGTTTATAATTAGATATCACACAAGGGTCAAGATTGGTTTTTTAATCAGTGTTGATAACGGCAGACCAGACAGGACTTAAAGGATGGGGCACATACCTAAGGTTAAGGGATGAATTAAAATAGCTAACAACTGGCTCTAAACAATAGGTAATACTGGTTGAGTAAACGTGAGGATTAGATTAATAAACATGTTGATGACTAGACGGCTGATCAGTGCGGATAGTTCTAGTAGTAGTAATGGGTAGGTAAAAGATTTAGTCTTGATTTACAGCTCATTAAACAGATTTATGTCTTCACTAGTGCTGCATAGGAACTTTGCTGAACAGTTTGGTGTGTGATGAGCATTGAGTTAGCATAATGTTTCTATCTTCTCATTAAAGAAAGTCATGGAATCTCACGATTAAAAATACACAGAAACGGGAGAGTCACTTATGCCTGGTTTTTTTTTTGTTATTTGGAGACTGTATTAAAGAGAATCTTGAGACATTCTTATTTTTCTCTATGATGACAGAGAAGTATGCAGCTTAGCTTAGTGAGGGGAATGCTTTACTCTGCAATGCTGTCCACTCAAGCAAAAAATCTAAACACCTCCAATTTACTATGTCTCCACTTGCGCTCTAAATGCCGTGTTCTTTGCTTTAAGGTACGGGTGTGGTCATTATACCATGGTGCTATCCTTTTTTCCCTAATACGTTTGACCCTAGCAGGGGCTGTCGTGTCCAGGGTTGAGCGAAGTACACATTCTAATTGGTCATTTAAAGAAGCCTACAGCAAGTCATTTACAGCAAGGGCTTTGTGTACATCCAACAGCTCCAGAATTCATGCTGGAAAAAGTTTCTGGATGGGTGCTGCGATGCAAGAACATCATTGAAGTGGAACAGTTCATCAGCTGGCTCCGAAATAGCATCGACCAAGTGGGTCCAGTAACACCATCTGGTCTCACTGACCGAGGCCAGTCTGCTGGCAAACGACTACATAGATGTTTTGTGATGCAGTACAAACAATCTACTGTCTCTTTCCATATGCCAAACTTCCACATGTACCAAAACACATCCACACAAACACAACCCATCCCAATTTCTCTTCCACTGCCACATGTCACAATCCTAATCCTGCCCCCTCCCTCTAACTCTTTCCCACCAGTCCCACCTCTCTTGTCACATATAGATGCTGCCCAACAGTCCACAGAAGCTTAGGAGACGACTTTGCTGTTGTCCTGACATTGTGAGGAGTCAGGGGACTTCCGGGAACAGTGCCGAATATTGAAGGTGGAAACCCTGGTCCAGATCACCAGGTAACCCAAATGTTGGGCCCCTACAAGGTACAGTAGAATACAGTTCATGGGATATTGTTTTGTGTTGGTCCTAATAGATTGCATAACACAATAACTGGGAGCAGTGCCACTTTGCAATACCTTTGAATGCTGTGTTGCAGAAGCACTGTTATGTGTCAGGCTAGTGAAAGAATTCCTTGCAGACCAAGGCAGTGCTTTCATGTCATGCACACTCTGTGAACTCTACTAATTACTAAGGCTGAAAGCGATTCACAGCAGCATGTACCATCCTCAAAAAACAAGCTGTTTGAATGATTTAACCAGACCTTACAGCATATGATTTGGAAGTTCATGCATGAAGATACTAAAAGCTAGGAAACTTGCCAGAAACTTATTTTGGTTTCAGTATGATACCTCTATATAAGCCTCTACAGTGTTCTCCCCATTCAAATTATTATATGGGGAAATGCATCAGTAATCTGAAGATTGGAGGGGGAATGAGATGTCCTCTAAAACTTTCTTGGGGAATTAGACAGGAATTCCCATTATCTGCATGATTATATTGTCTAGTCACTGAGTTTTTGCTGTGTATCCTGAGAGCAGTGCTACAATGAATGTCAGAGGTTGCAAGGGAAAACCCACTATCAGCATATTAAGATGATGCTATAGTAATCATTACTCTTTAATCTTTATCACAAAGACATTAAATCCCTGCCTCACTGTTTGTGGCACAACCTCATCAGCAAAGGCAAAGTGGAATAAATGTGGCAGTGGTAATTTAGAGGGCCTGACAAGCTACCGCATGGCCTTCAGTGGGGAGCTCTGCAGACAATAGACAGAAAAACTGTGAGAGAGCGGTAGAGAAGATTCGAGCCAGGCTGTCTTAGTGGAAATGGATTCTGTCCCAGATGTCCTGTCGGGTAGGGAAGTGGTGATGTAGTGATGTGTATAGTACTGGAGCCACCAGACAAACTCAGAAAAGTCCAGATGTAGGCCTACTTGGTGGACTTTTCTTGGTCAGGCCAGTGTTGGTTGCATGGACCTGTCCTTTTTTTGCTTGTGTATGAATAAATCAGTCTGTCCAATCAAAGACTGCTCTGAGCTGGTATGCCCTGTTAAAGAAGGTGGAAAACTTGGATTTTGACAAGCATTTCTTCATTTTGGACCTAAAAAATATGGACATCTCTGGAATACAGAGAATTCTGCACTCTGTAAGTACTCTCGAGTACATCCAGTGTTTTATATGACTTTGATAATGACTACAAGAGTCAGTGTGAAATGCTTTCAAAGAACAGGATTTACTTATATATCAGTATACAGTATATACAGTAGTGATAGAAGAAGTGATATCAGCACTGTCCAATGGCATCAAAGAAGAACTTAGGCAGAGCTCTGGACAAGGTCACTGCACTAAACGAGGACTACCAGAAGGAGCAAGGAGCACTTCTCCCCTATAGGACACCACAAGTGAAGTCTCTTTTAGATGCTTCTAAGAAGGCACTATACAAAATAGGAGTCAAAGTAATACACAAGAAAGATCTTGCAGGTGTGAATGAATCAAAATCATCTTGTTTATTTGAACTGGACTCCTCCCCATGGGGCTCATGTATGTACAGGCCTCCCACAAACAAGCAACCAGTGGGTCTGCAATGGGGGGAAATGCATGGGGCTGTGGCTACCACCAGGTACATGGCACGTGTTATACACAGCAGTGAAATATGCTGCCCTTTATGTAGCCAGGAAGAGATGGTGTAACATGTATTCCTGCACTGTCAAAGATTCAAGCGTTTGTTTGCCTTGCTGGGGGAGTGGCTCAGAGGCCTTGGTTTAGAGTTGACAAGCAAAATCTATGGGGGTTGCATACTATCAATGATGACTTGGAGTTTGCATAAACAATAGAGGTTAAAGAAATAATTGAATAATAGTCTTTTTGTCCAGGTAGGTGCTTGTTTTATTGTAAAGGTAATTTTAAAAGTCAAAGTCAACTCCCTGTCACTCTCATTCTCACACACATTTTGATTTGTCTTATTATGAAGCTGCCTATATTCTCTTACATACTCCATTAGCCTCTGCATCTTTTATGTTCTGGAGATGCATTAAGTGTAATGATATTTAACAGTACATTAAACAGAAATTACTTTGTATACCTACATCAGCAGTCTAATATTTCTGGCATCATGACTGATCAGTATTTGCAGTGGAGGAATAGAGTGCCTATAGAAACATCATACCCTTCAAAATAGTCATTTTTTCAGATTTCCCACTCAAGAATATTCACCTTCCTATTATTAAATCACTTTGTCATTATTTTCGTGCTGTGTTTAGTATGGTTATCATGCTGAAAGTTGACCACGCCCACCTTCTACCACGTTCTCCTTTTCTTTCCTTCATGCTCTCTTTCTAGTCCTCCACACATTGCTTATCTTCTAGTCCTTTATCCTCCCCTATTTATACTGTCTTTTTTCTACAGTACAATAAGGGGTAGTTAAAACCTGAAACATACATTTGTTACCTTCTCCTAACTTGTGCTTTTACCACATCTTTATCCTGGAACCTTTAAATGTACTTACACAAAGGTGAATTATTTGCTTTATCATACAATATGAGTAATTGAATACTCAAAGAGTAGCCAGCTCATTTGAAAGTAAAAAAGTTAAGATGGACCAAAACATAAATACACAGAGTACAGGGAGATTTATGATCCAAATATTGAGGCACAGGTGGAAACAATCAGGGACATAACCAATCAAGAGACAGATGGCTAGATGTACTAAGCCTCTTGCGCTCATTTTCATGCACAATTAAGTTGCATTCTGCTTGAAAAACCTTATGTATGAAATGGGCGTATGTGCCTAAACACAGAATTTATGAACTGTGTGCTTTGCAACAAAGTGAATTTCTTTAACAAAGAATTTGAATTTCTTTAACATATATTCAATTATATATATAGAGGACGAGCAGAGAGGGGAGAGGGCGGGAACAGCAGAGGCAATCGACGAGAGAGGAGAGAAGAGAGAGAGAGAGAGAGGAGGAGATAAGAGAGAGAGAGCAGAGGATAGAGAGACGAGGAGATGAGAGAGACGAGATGAGAGAGAGAGATAGAGATAGAGAGAGAGAGAGACACACACACAGAGGGACACATGACGATCAGAGAGAGAGAGAGAGAGAGAGAGACCAGATAGAGAGAGTAGAGAGAGAGGAGAAAAGAATGATATAGGGAGCTGTAGAGAATATAGAGCAGAGATAGAGATAGATGACACACAGAACACAGAGAGACACAACTATATAGATAGATAGATACAACACATAACGGATATAGAGACATATATACATATATAAAGACAGAGATATCAGAGAGATATATCTTAGATTATACAGAGATAGCGATAGTCAGATATATAGATATATAGATACAGAGACACAGAGGGTGTGCGTGGGGAGAGAGTGCGGTGGGTTGGGAGAGACACAGGATACATAGGGAGATAGACACAGAGAGACAGATAGATAGAGACACAGATAGACAGAGAGAGAGAGATACAACACATAGAGACATTGAGATATAGAGATAGGACAATATGAGAGGACAGATACATATAGAGAGACACAATAGAGACAGATATAGATAGAGACACATAGATACATAGACATAGATATACAACAGATATACATATACATAGAGACATACATAGATACTATATACATATATAGATAATATATAGCGATAGAGATATATATATATAGATATAATATATATACACACATACTATCAATATAGATAGACACAACATATATACACATATACATTATATATATATATATATATATATATATATATACTATATGATATATATAATATATATATATATAATATATACACACACACACACACACACACACAAATATATATATATATACACACACACACACATACATACATACACACACCACACATATAGGTGTATATGTGTATATATATATGGTGTTGTGTATTATATATATTTATATATATATATATATATAGATATAGTATTTATTGTATTGTTATTATTTGTAACACCGGGCGGCGGAAGCGAAGCAGGAGACGAACCGCAGGCTCAAAGTAATGGGAGGTTTTATTTACAAAAAGGCAAACAAAGGGAGACACAGCGAACGGAAGAGGCGAGGACCGAAAACGGGTGGATAACAAACGAGACCGAGGTCGCAAAACGGGTAGAAAACTAAAAACACAACAGGGAAAACAGGGAAAACAGGGAAAAACAGGTCAAACGGCACGATACCTGGAAGGGACACGGAGCGGAGGGACGCGATAGGCGGTGAGGCGCGTAGGGACGTGACCCGGCGTGAACAATCATCAATAATCCGCGAGGTGAGTCTCTCGCGGTCTTGTCTTTATAGGACGTCTCACAAGCTGATCCTAATTACAGCGGCCGTGGTGTAGCAAACTAAGACTAACTTTAATTGGATTAATTTTTAATTAAAATTTGTTAATTAAAATGTATATTAATTAATTAAGAAATACGAGGCACCACCAAATCGATTAATGATAAATATAAATAATTCACTGGCCGATCTGGAAACCAGGAAAAAGAAACAACAACCTTGATCAGTCTAGTTCTGAATAGTGAATTCCAAGTAGTTTTCTCGACCTTTGAATGAATGAATGAGCTCTCAAACCAGGCGGTATATTCAAAAGGCTTATAAACAAGTTTATTAACTACAAAACAAGACAAATACCAACAGATTATCTAAGGTAATAACGAGTGTATCACAGAGTTAAAATCATAAAATGACGATGAACATGTATATATCACAGTATGGAGAACAGGGAATAATGGCAAGCGTACACCTTAAAGTAATAAAATCGGAAACGAAGATGACTCTATGTAACTTATCGGTCGCGCAATAATTACTAACGTTGCATTGCTACTGGTAACCTTAATTACGTTGAGTGTGGATAGTATGTTAAGTTACTTAGGCGTGAATAAGTCTATGTTGAAGCGTGGTTTAAAGATTTAACAAATTGAGACCCGAGCATCAGGGAACCCAGATTAAGCCATAAATGGTACTCGCCTGGAAGGTCACTCGAGTGGTTCGGGGCATTCCACCCTGGCCCAGCCGTCCAAAGGCACGATATTGGGGAGCTTTAGCGTCCGTCTGGCACACTGTAACTCTGACCCGGCTTCTTCAGCGGCTTAGCTCTTTGGGTTCTTGCCGATGGTTTGACCACGTTGACTTGGTGACTTAAAATGGCGTCCTTCCCGATTTAGGCTGAGGGCTTCACGCGTACTCGGCGTCTCGCATGCGTACAACTCAGGATTTATCTTGGCCCACAGATAAAGGTGGAGTTGGCGCTTTCTAATACCACGAGCTTCAACAAAAACTTGAAAAAAACTTGGATGGCACAAAATGGTCGAGCGTAGAGTCTGGTTGGTCTTTCTAGTTCAGCGATAGCGAACTACTTAAGACTGCTGTACACAGGAAACTTTAAAGTAAACGCGAAAACTTGAGTGAAATGAATAATCAAAAACGTTACAAAAAGGAAAAACATAAAACACACACACACGAATTTGAAGCTAACTTAACTTCCCGGTCGTCCCGGTTGCTTTTGAATGCTCCCGCTCAGGGGGCGGCTGGAGGCGGGACATAAGGAGTTGCCCTTACTTAGCCAATGAGAAGCTGACTCCTCAGTAAAGCTCTCCTATCGCGGTTGTCTTATTTCACCATAAGCCACAGACGTCTAACTTGGATTAAATAATATTCCTACGTATCTAAAAGAGATTGAAAAGTATCACACAATAACCAAAAATATTCAAAGTTACAAGTTTAGATGCAGACTTTGTTGTAAGGTTCAGATGATCAAAAGCACCTTGAATTGATAACGTAGAACATCGTTAAAGCATTCTAACTACAGCGCAGGCATTTACTATACTTTTAACTAAATAATACTATGATTAATACAAGCTGTAGGAAACGGTACATTGTAAATAACTTCATGTTAGTTGCACAAATTATTAAAAACCCGATCGATCAAAACACATAGGCAAATGCTGTTATTTCTATATATCGTACTAAACCAGATAACTAAATATCAAAACAAAAAGATAATTATACTAAAACATCAATCAAGTAGATATGAAGATACATAAATTCAGTAACATACATATGTATAATCTGTAATGGTGTGTGGATATAAAAGAATATCCTTGATCCACTCTTTGTATGAATCATTTAAATGTATATAGCAAGTTTGGGACTTCTCAGGATCCAAATATTATTGGTTATGTAACTAAAAGGTTTCGATGTTTCGATGAAGATAAACTGTTCCCAGAAAGAGTTGAATACAATTAAAGTTTGTCTCTTTAAAACAAAAGCTGAGTTCTTGTTTTTTTTAAGAGGGAAGCCGATAGTTTTCTTGACCGTTTGTTGATGTCGTAAATCTCCAGGGGGCCTTTCTGGCGCCCAGGCTTGGGTGATAAGGTTGCAAGAGGGGCTGTGATGACAGAGTTCAACTATGGGGAAAGAAAGTCGTTAATTTTTGCAAAAGTCAGAAGACAATTAAGAAAGCTTGGTGGCCTTGAAACGTTGAAACCCCCATTCAAAATTAGCAAATGTGCTTAGTTTATGATTGGAGATGTCAAAGGTTGTATGTCTTGTTTGAACAGACGTCCAATTCCGTTGGAGTCAAACGTGGGGGGGTTAAGATCTTGTCCAGATGTAGGGTCTTCTTGAATTCCAAGATGTTGTAAAGTTTACGACTTGGGCGAAGAAGGTAAAGAGAGGGAGATCCAGCGATCACGCTACAGTGGTGAGACGTCCTGATTGGCGCGCGCTACCGTGGCGCGTGACATTATTATTATGTATTATTGTATTAATATAGTATATAGTATTATTGACCAAATACTTATTTTCCACCATAATTTACAATTAAATTCTTTAAAAATCCTACAGTGTGATTTCCTGGATTTGTTTTTCTAATTTCGTCTCTCACATTTGAAGTGTACCTATGATGAAAATTACAGACCTCTCTCATCTTTCTAAGTCGGAGAACTTGCACAATCAGTGGCTGACTAAATACTTTTTTGCCCCACTGTGTGTGTGTGTATACATATATATACACACACACAGTGGGGCAAAAAAGTATTTAGTCATATATATAATCAAATAATCAATAAGATAAGATGTCCCATATATAATTACTAGGGATGACCAACTGTCATATGCAGTGGCTCCCTAGATCATCACACCAGCAGTTGGGGCAGTGTGGTATATACAACAAACAACACATGATTATAACTCTATTTGATATGATTAAAATATATTCATAATCATGTGTTGTTTGTTAATTATATATCTATAATCATGTGTTGTTTGTTGTATATACCACACTGCCCCAACTGCTGGTATGATGATCTAGGGAGCCACTGATTATGACAGTTGGTCATCCCTAGTAGTTATATAGGGGACATCTTATCTTGTTTCCAACAGCTCATATGTGCAGGACATCCTTTGGCCACATGGTGTCTGTCATGGCAGGGCTTCTGTCATGACGGGACTCAACAGGTAAAGAGGAGACGTAAGCAGGTTCTATAAGGATCACCATATTGTTTTGCACCTGGACACGTCCACTGGACCAGTAGCCCTCGGCATGGCTACTGGAGCAGATCTCCTCAGTGCTGGCATGGGACCAGTAGCCCTCGGCAAGGTTGAGGGTGAGAGTTCCTGTGTCAGCATCGAGGGCTGTGGATCCAGTAGCCCTTGACACGTCCACTGGACCAGTAGCCCTCGGCATGGCTACTGGAGCAAATCTCCTCAGTGCTGGCATGGGACCAGTAGCCCTCGGCATGGCTACTGGATCCACAGCCCTCGACGCTGACACAGGAACTCTCACCCTCGGCACAGCCACTGGATCCATTGACACAGGACCTGGGACTGACAACCTTAACGCAGGCACTGGAACACTCATCCTCCACACGACTACAGGATCTGCTGTTGCCCTCAGTGCAGATACTGGAACTCTTGTCCTCGGCACGGCCACTGGATCCGCTGTCCTCAGTGCTGGCACAGGTCCTGGAACAGACAGTCTTGGTGCACTGGCATGAATGTCCGAGATGCGGGAATAGGTGCAAATGTCCGTGGCACGGGAGTTGGCGCGAACCTTTGTGACGCAAATGTCTGTGATGCAAATGTCAGTGGTCTGGGAATCGGTATGATGCTAGCGAGTTCAGACATACCATGACAAGATCCAATCAGCTCAATCCTGTAACTGGTGCACGAGCGGCCTACCGGGAATGGTACGAAAGCCAGTTAACAAAAAATCTTAGACTGTGAAGGAAGGCAAAACTTCTCCCATAGTGTCTCAAAACAATGCTGGTCCCGTCAAATGGCAGTATGCAAAATGTACGCTCGTACTCTGAAAAAACTGCCTCGACCGAAATTAACCGGAATATTGCCTCAGGAAGTCCCGGTACATACTCGTCAGGTAGGGGAGCCCTGACCAATGAAACCAACCGCGTCAGGATAGTGTGATCACCTGCCGTCTCCATGGTTTGGGGGAACATTCTGTCACGACGGGACTCAACAGGTAAAGAGGAGACGTAAGCAGGTTCTATAAGGATCACCATATTGTTTTAATAAACTCAAAGACCAGGGAGAACCACAAAACCAAGAACAAGAAAAAATAAACAAAAGGGAATGACTGTGCAAACAAACCTAACCAGGATCGTGGCCTTAGCAAAACACTTGCAAATCCAACCGCATGTACAGCCATAAACGGGTTCCTACAGTATTTACACACATTAGCGGACCTCTACCGTATTTACACACATAGGCGGGTTTCTACCGCATATACACATACACGTGAGTACCGCATTTACCAACATAAGCGGGCTTTCACCGCGTTAACCAACATACGCGAGTACCGTATTTAACCATATAAGCAGGCCTTCACCGCGTTAACCAACATACGTGTGAATACCGTATTTAACCATATAAGCGGGCCTTCGCCGCATTTACCAAATACAAGTGGGCCTTCACCATGTTTAACAATATAAGCGGGCCTTCACCGCGTTAACTAACATATGCGTGAGTACCGTATTTAACCATATAAGCGGGCCTTTACCGCGTTTACCAAATATAAGCGTACGTACCGCATTTAACAATATAAGCGGGCTTTCACCGCGTTAACCAACATAAGCGTGTGTACCTCACTTAACAATACCCAAACGTGATTACCTCGCACATAGAAAGTCCTGCCGTTGTCACGTAGGGAGAGAGAGAGTATGCCACTAACACTCCCAAACAATGTTCCCCGCCGTGGGAGAGCTAGGGTAGAGCCTAAATACAGTCTCTACAGCAGCAGGCAATCTCCAGCAAGTGCCTTAGCTTCTCCCTCGGCTGCATAGTACCTCGGTGGGACATCGCAGCAGATCTGTCCGTATCGCCCTCCAGCGGCCTGAAAGGGCAAATCAGGTCCATGTCTTGGCGATCCGTGACAGCTTCCAACTGGAATTTTTCTGCAGGATATTGTTTCCTCACACACATCAAGGGTTTCCCAGCAATGTCTCTGCTGGATTATAGCATATTCTTGGCCTGACCATTCACCAGATTTATCACCAATCGGGCATTTATGGGACCAGCAGGGATGTCAGCTTTGGCAGTGTATGAGTGTGCAATATCTACATGCCAAGTTGCAACATTCATTGACAAATGCAGCACAGGATATCATTCGGAACCTGTATGCCTCCATGCTTCTGTATTTCATCTTGTATCCAGGCTAGAGGTGGCCCAAAGGGGTACAAGAGCCTCCTTTCAAATGTACAGTTTTCCCCAAGAAACTTATTCTTTCTCTCTTATATTGTAATCACATACATATATCATCATTACATTTGTACATTCGTACACAGGAATGAGCTTTTTAGAATGGTACCAGCTAAGGAACACTTTTTCTGGTAGGTCATACTAAATACTCACTTTTGCCTGCAGAAACCATTTTCTTCTGAAAGTTGTGGGTTTTTGTAGAATATGGCAATTGAAGCCTAAAAGCTTAAAATTGAAGCTTAAAATTGAGTGCAGGAACAAGGATGCAATACATACAGATTGCAGGGTCAGAGGCATGGTTGCTCCAATGCATTTCTCCAGAGAAAACATGGCACAGGCATAATCTTGCCCTGTTGCTGCATCTAGGATGATCCCCTGACCAGTCTCCACTCCATCAGACATCACCAGTCATGCCTTCATCCAATGTCAGAGCACACCACTATTCCATTTGGTATACTGATGTTTAAGCAACTAGTGGTGGTCACTTCCGTTCCACATCCCTGAACCAGGTGTAAATAAGCACCAGAGTACTGCATGAATTAGTTTCCAGGTAGCTTGGAATTGAAATTCTCCGAAATTAGGTTTTGTTTGCTTTGTGTCCACAGTCCATGCAGCTTAGAATTAAGACCCAGCTCCTAGAAATGTCAGTTCCTGATGTCAGTTCCTGGGTTTTGTTGGAAGGTGCAGTTATGGATCCCAGTGATGGACTGGTATTTTGTCCAGAGTGGACCTCTTCGTGTACTTAGGTTATGGAGTCCCCATGGCCCTGATCAGGATAAATGGGGTAAAATGAGATTGTTTGCTTTTTTATGTAATAATTAGAGTGGTGTTGGGAAATTAATTTAAATTGAAATTGAACAACTTTTCCAAGCAGATCTGGTAACTCTGACCGTATCAGTAAATGCACAGGCTGTAAAGGCACTCTGAAAAAAAAGGTAATGGCATAAAAGCTGTATCAGTGTCAATCAATACAATACATATTGCATTTACATTTACAGCATTTAGCAGACGCCCTTATCCAGAGCGACTTACAATTTTTACAGTCTTACAATCCAAGCAATTGTGGGTTAAGGGCCTTGCTCAAGGACCCAACAGTGGCAGCTTGGCAGAGGTGGGATTTGAACCCTGGACCTTCTGGTCCATAGTCCATAGTCTATAGTCCAGTACCTTACTCGCTAGGCTACCACAGTCGTATGCGGTTGCGGTTGTATGAAATCACATTTCCACGTACCTTCTCATGCATATATGTTTAGGTGAGACTAGGTTAATAAGGATAAGAAGCTGTAAAATATGAGCTAAGAAGAGACATAGAGTTTCTAATATATCATAGGTCAAAAGAATCGGGTGTACTATATGACATAGATAGAGAGGAAATACCAATACTCTTAATTCCTAGACCAGTTGTCGTTCAGTTTGTGACCCAGAAATCGATCAGACTCTGTCATAAGAAATGAGATATGAGACTTCTAGTTTGAAAATACACCAGTGTTTCCTATGTGAAAGGTAAGGTGTTTTTTTATTCTAGGGTATGATGCTGGTAGACATACAGTAAATACTCCTCCTCCCACAGAAATAAAAACTAAAAATCACAATATGCTAAAAACATAAAATGCATAAATTAATAATGACTGGACATAATTTTATTTAGACTTTTTTTTCATGTGAGGTGATGTTTTGATTAATATTTATTCAGTTAGCAAGCACTCAAGTGTCATAGTGGCAATTTGCTAAACCACTGGCCAGAAGTCACACAGACACATATTTGCATGTATCTGAGGGAGAGATGGCTATGGCTGGACAGGTAAGGGCAACCCCTTCTTAGCCCTGAGTGATGGACTGGTGCCCGTCCAGCCTATGGATTTCACTGATTCCCGGGATAAGATACACACATATCCCCAGTGACCTCAAACAAGATAAGGGTGAAATATTTATTTATTTATTTATTTATTTATTTATAATAACATTATTATTATTATTATTATTATTATTATTATTAATTGCAATTAAGGGACCGCAAACAGAAAGAGAAATGAACGTTTGGAAACATGCTATGGGGCAATGTAACTTCACGAAGAAGTGTGTGGTAAGCAGACTTAAATATCCGTAGTGAAATGTGAAATATGTGCATCATCACCCCATCCACTTTCAGTTGCCAGAGTGCAGGATTCCAATACATACTCAGATACAGTGCGTTGTCTCTGTCACAAATGCAGTAGAGTCTGACCACAACTAGTGCCTTGATGGGGGTGATCAAATGCAGCTTGAAATGCATGTGTGAAATGAGCTTAGGTACTGACCACCTCCCCTTGTTGGTTCCAAACAGCCATGGCCATTGAGAGAGAGCGCATCCGTTCAGAAGTGAAATAAACAGTGCAATGCATTGTGTGTCAGATAAAGTAAGTTGATTGGTGAAGTACAACAAACACTGCAGGAGGAACCTCTTGCAAAGTTCTGACTCACCCTCATAGACACGCACGGACTCCCCGCCTCACAGAAGGCTGCCATTACGGAGAGAACGCTGAGAGAACTGACGCGAGGATTGCGAGGATCTGGCAACCCAGACTGATTCTCCGCGGTTGCACACAGGACGCACGCCGTTTCGTAGCTGTTAGCAGCTTATTACCTTTGAACTATTTTAATTCCCGATCACATCTGTATCATATATAATCGTATATATATATATATATATATATATATATATATATATATATATTGCATTGGACCATCGGCTGCAGCTGAACCATATCTTCACTCGGCACCCCACAACATCACCCGAAGCTAAGTACCTTTAATTCATTAATTGTACTAACATGGCTTCTGCTATGCTTGTTCCCTGTGCTGAGTGTGGCATGTTTAGCTATTCTTCCTCCGTCAGTAGTGTAAATTTTACTTGTGATAGGTGTAGGCTTGTAGCCAGTCTGACGGAGAAGATTGTAGTTTTAGAGGCGCGCATCCAGACATTAGAGAAGGCTAGCTCAACTCCTAGCTTAGCAGATCTGGATGCCACAGGTGAAGTTAGAGCCCCGGCAGAGTCCTCGCAGCAGGGCAAGTAAGTGACGGTTCGGCGAGGTAGTCGTAAGGCTAGTCCACAAGAGCACCACTCTTTACCTGTTCACGTGTCCAACAGGTTTGCCTTCCTCACTGAAACACCCACTGAGCAGCCTGTTGAAAGAGCTCTGGTCATAGGTGACTCTACTTTACGACATGTGAAACTTGTCCCCTTAGGGACACCAGCAGCTAGAGTTCTCTGTATCCCCGGAAGCCAGAGTGCCGGACATTGTAACGAGTCTTAGTGAATTCGAGAGCCGCAGATTCTCTAGGATAGTTATTCATGTAGGGGCTAATGATATACGCCTTCGTCAGTCAGAGGTTACTAAGGCTAATTTTGTAGAGGTGGTTAGCGTGGCGAAGGCGATGTCCCGATGCTGTAGTCTGCTCTGGCCCCATCCCCATCCCAATGCTGCGAGGTGACGAAGCCTACAGCAGGTTATGGTCGCTGAACTGCTGGCTGTCCAAGTGGTGCTCTGAAAACAACGTGGGCTATATAGACAACGGACAGCCTTTGAGGGTAAGCTTGGCCTTTTTAGGATGGGACGGTGTCCATCCCACTCGGGAGGGTGCTGCTCTCATCTCCTGCAACATTGCCCATAGTCTTATGCCCGATTGGTTAGGGGCTGACTATCCAGAGCAGGGGTCAGGCAGCAGACAGACCCGGCTTAACACCAACTGTCTGCTGATAGCCATGCACCGTCACCCAGAACCCACATTATTGAAACTGTGTCTGTTACCCGCATCTGCCCTAAACGTAAACGCTCTCAAAAAGTCTGTTTTAATAACCTCATTAGTATAAACACAGATAGCTGCCAAAGAAATAACAACATTAGACTAAAGCTAGGATTACTTAACATTAGATCACTTAACAAACAAAGCAGTGATTGTAAATGAAATGATCACTGATAAACGCTTACACGCTCTCTGTCTTACTGAAACTTGGATTATACCTGATGAATATTTAGCCTTAAATGAAGCCTCACCTCCTGGATACAGTCATGCTAGTCGCCCTCGTCCTAATGGTCGGGGGGGAGGCGTAGCCACAATTTTTGACAAAGAGTTAGGTGTTACAGCTAAATCCCCATTACAAGGCTAATTCTTTTTGAAATACTGATTCTTAATGTAACTGATCCATCCATTATGGAAGCCAAAACCACACGCTTTTCAGCTTATCACTATTTACCTTATACCGCCCTCCTGGTCCCTATTCAGAATTTCGTCAGGAATTTTCTAAACTTTCTTTCCTGCTTACTACTGTCAAACAGATAAGGCTTTAATTGTAGGTGATTTCAATATTCACTTTTGACAATGAACAGGATCCACTTAAAATTGCTTTCGAGTCCATCTTAGAATCCATGGGTATCACTCAGAATGTGATGGGACCAACCCACCGCTGTAATCATACTTTAGATCTAATATTAACATTTGGTATCAATATAGATAACCTTGATGTTTTCCCACAAAGTGATTTGATTTCAGATCATTATCTTTTAGTATTTGAGCTATCTCTTATAAATAAAATCCTTCTGCCTTGTTATCACACCAAGCGCACTATCACATCTCCTACTCCAGCTGCGTTTAATAAAAAAACCTACCAGACTTGAAATTTAATACAACCTACAGAGATCAATCATCTTGAGTGTGTAAATGACCAGAATGTGTTCTTCGCTCAAACCCTGGAACACGACAGCCCCTGCTAGGGTCAAACGTATTTAGGGAAAAAAGGCTAGCACCATGGTATAATGACCACACCTGTACCTTAAAGCAAAGAACACGGCATTTAGAGCACAAGTGGATACATAGTAAATTGGAGGTGTTTAAGATTGCTTGGAGGGACAGCATGGCAGAGTAATAAGCATGCCCTCACTAAAGCTAAAGCCGCATACTTCTCTTCAATCATAGAGAAAAAATAAGAATAATCCAAGATTTCTCTTTAATACAGTCTCCAAATTAACAAAAAAAAAAAAAACCACAGGAAAGTGACTCTCCCATTCTGTGTAATTTTAACAGTGATGATTTCATGATTTCTTTTAATGATAAGATAGAAAACATTAGGCATAAAACTCAATGCTCATCACATCACCAAACTGTTCAGGCACCTTCCAGATGCAGCACTAGTGAAGACATCTGTTTAATGAGCTGTAAATCAAGACTAGAATCTTTTACCCCAATTACTAATACTGAACTCTCCGCCCTGATCAGCTCGTCTAAGTCATCAACATTTTTATTAGATCCAATTCCTACACGTCTACTCAAACAAGTATTACCTAAGTTTATAGAGCCAGTGTTAGCTATTTTAAATTCATCCCTTACCTTAAGGGGGGGGGGGGTTTATGTGCCCAAGTCTGCCGTTATCAAACCACTGATTAAAAAAAGCCAATCTTGACCCTTGTGTGATATCTAATTATAGACCAATTTCAAATCTACCGTTTCTGTCCAAAATCTTAGAAAAAGCCGTCTATCAGCAGCTTTGCAGTTACCTCCAAAGAAATGAATTTTTTAAACATTTCAGTCTGGCTTCAGGCCCCATCATAGTACTGAAACAGCATTAATTAGGGGTACTAAATGACTTGTTAATGTCCCTCAGATAAGGGATGTGTTTCTTTTCTTGTTCTGTTAGATTTAAGTGCAGCATTTGACACTATAGATCATGATGTTTTACTAAACAGACTAGAAAAACTACTGTAGGTATTAAGGGATCAGCACTTTTTTGTTCATATAAATAATCTAAGGTCTAAGCTCTCAAAAGTGAAGAATGACGTGCCTCAGGGGTCAGTGCTTGGCCCGCTTTTATTCTCGTTGTACATGCTGCCACTAGGCTCAGTTATTCGTAAACATGGCATTAGTTTTCCACTGCTATGCAGATGATACACAGCTGTACATATCAGCCAAAACCTAATGACAGCCTTACAATCAACAAAATCAAGGACTGTGTAAAAGGAAATAAAAGATTGGATGTTATTTAATTTTCTTCCTCCTACTTAACTCAGATAAAACTGAGGTTCTATTAGTGGGACCCAAGGCTGTGAGAGACAGGTTGGCTACATCTATCCTAAATCTAGACGGCTGTCCAGTATGTCCCAGTCCGTCTGTAAAAAACTTAGATGTCACATTTGATTCAGATCTCTCCTTTGATGCGCACATTAGCAGCATCACTCGAATTGCTTTTCTTTCAATTACGTAATATCGCTAAACTTAGAAATATCCTCTCTTTTAATGATGCAGAAGAACTTGTTCATGCGTTTATAACCTCAAGGTTGGATTACTGTAACGCCTTACTTACTGGATGCTCTAGTAAATCTATAAATAAACTTCAGTTAGTTCAGAATGCAGCTGCCCGAGTGCTAACTCGAACTAGAAAATTTGATCATATCACTCCTGTTCTATCATCACTGCACTGGTTACCAGTCAAATTCCGCATTGATTACAAAATACTTCTTTTAACTTATAAAGCTCTACATGGCCTGGCCCCACATTATCTGAGTGAACTCTTAGAGTTTTAAAATTCAACTCGTCTACTTCGTTTGCAGGGTGCAGGACTTCTTTTAGTTACTAGAATTTAAAAAGTCACAGCCGGGGGAAAGGCTTTCTCATACATGGCCCCCCAACTATGGAATAAACTCCCCACTTTCGTTCGAGATTCAGACACTCTCCATGGTGGCGAAGTTATCTGTCATAATGCACAGGTCAAGAAGTGAAAGCAGAGACCTGATGGACAGAGAGTTTATTGCTGAACAGAATATCACTAAACAACAGCAATCACCTGCTTCCACAAAGTATCGGGGATAATCCAAAATGTAGTCCAGAGTCAAAATACAACCTGACAGTCCAATTGAAACAGCGGTGTCCAGAACGTGAGGCAAAAAGGCAGAGTTAGTAACACGGAGTAGAGTTTGCAACGGGATTGCAAACAGAAAGAGAAATTAATGCTCAGAAGCATCCTATTGGGGCAATGTAGCTTCGCAAATAAGTGTGTGGTAAGCAGACTTAAATATACGTGGTGAAATGAGAAACAGCTGAGCGTGATTAGAACTCCGGAGAACGCAATCATGGAAACGAGATGCGCGATGGCGTGCAGCACGGTGCATTGTGGTAGTTGGAGTCCGAGGATCGAGCAGAGGGAAGCATGACAATAATAATAATAATAAAAAATAGGAATCAACCCTAGACAGGGCGCCAATACATTCTAGGTCAAGTTTCGTGACTAGGATTAAGGATGACTAGGATTAAGCAATGAATGAATGAATGAATGAGTGAATGAATGAATGAATGAATGAATGAATGAATAGGCCAGCAGAGTGACACAGTGTTTGGTGTGGTCGCCACACAGTTTCAGCATCCCCGATTTAGTTCCAACCTTGGACACTGCCTGTGTGGAGTTTGCATGTTCTTCCTGTGTCCATGTGGTTTACTCAGTGTACTCCAGATTCCTCCCACATCCCAAATAAATTTGCATTAGGTTAATTGAAGTTTCTAAAGAGCCCTTGGTGTGTGCATGTCTATATGAGTGTGTGAGCAAATGTGTCTTATAATGGATTAGCACTGTCTTATCTGTAAAATCTGTCTTATTTTACAACTTCATAAAAAAAGTGTAAAATGTGTTATGTAGTAAGATCTTGAGTGTAACATACCACAAAGTCTAAAAGTAAAGCAAAATTTCTCATTAGGCTGAACTGAGTTACACTTGACACATTTACCACACACTATGCTGAGTCTGTCTGTAAGGGAACAGCTGGAGATTTTATGACTCAGATGCAGTGCAGTACTGGTTTTGACCACTGGAGGGAAATGTGGTCAGAACCAATATTGCAGAGGGATGGTCCAAAATAGGAAATACCGCTATAAATATATTATTTATATAAATGATGGTTTATTAACCAATTTTCAACACATTGATTCAAAAAGGTTTGTAACTTCAGAAAGCTTAATTTCACTATCACTTCTGATTTCCTTTGGCAGCTTTATAGCCCAAAAGTGGTTTATTGCACTTTGATAGCTCTACAGGGAAGGTGGGGGCAGGGAGGTGACTCCTTGTTTGTCGAGACTTTTGCAGGTGGATCGATTGGAGGTGCAATTAAAGCCATGGCACTGCACCATGGTTTAGCTTGGTTGTGAATGACTTCACAGGCAACAGCACAGACAGAAGCTTGTCTTCAGTAAAAGACATATGAAAGGCTAGCTGGAGTTTGCAAAAAAAGCTGTGAGACTCTCGGACTGTGAGGAACAACATTCTCTAGTCTGATGAAACCAAGACTAAACTGCAAGACTGAGCTGCAGTGTTTATTGACCTTCTGGAAGTTTCTCCCATCTGCAGGCTTCTTGCTCACCTCTCTCCCATTTTCTTAGTTTGGTGGGGTGGCCAGCTCTAGAAAGAGTCATGGTTGTTCCAAACTTCTTCCTTTTAAGGCCACCGTGCTCTTGGGAACTTTCAGTGCAGCAGATTTTTTGTAGCCTTCTCCAGATCTGTGCCTCCACACAATCCTGTCCCTGATCTCTACAGGCAGTTTTACCCTTCTCTTGGCTTGTTTAGTTGTGAGACCTAATACATACAGTGTGTGTCTTGACAGATTAAAGTTGTTTGTTTAACTGGGTTCTCTTTATCTACTTTTACGACTTCTGATGATGTTTTAGGTCATACTTATGCAAAAAGATAGAAAATTCTACTCTAATAAAGAGACTGTGAAATAATTATATGTTATTTCTGAATTATATAATATATCATATAATAATTATATATTATATATAATTATATATTTTCCAAGACCTCCACGGGTTAGGTACTGTTTGGGTGGTGGATGATTCTCATCACTGCAGTGACACTGATGTGGTGGTGGTGTGTTAGTGTGTGTTGAGCTGGTACAATTAGATCACACACAGCTGCTGGAGGTTTAAGACCCTGTTCACTCACTCTCCACTTTATTATACACATTCACCTTACTGCTCCACCTTGAAGATGTAAAGTCAGAGTCAGTAGCTTATCTGTTGTTGCAGAGTTCGTATTAGTCATCCTCTTCAGTTAGTAATCCTTCATCAGTGCTCACAGGACACTACCTACAGGATGCTGGTTGCTGGACGTATTGGTTGGTTAACTAGTTTCATTCCAGCAGTGACACTGAGGTTGTTTAAAACTGCAGCAGCACTGCTGAGTCTGATCCACTCAGTGCAACACATGTTAACACACCACCACGTCACTTTAGAACTACAAAGTGCAGTGACCGCTAAAACTTAAATAAGAAATAAGCAGAATATAAACAGAAAAATATAGACGGCCTTTTCTCACAAAAACTATCCCTTTACACTTAGTTTCAAAAACTTGTTTAATTTAGTTCTAGTTTCTCCTTTCCTTTTCTCAGACACATACATACGCATATAGGGACATACAATTAATGATGACCGTCTGCAGCTGTAGACGTGTAATTAAAGCCTTTGCTCTGAGCTGTTGCTTGGTTCAGTATTGAATACCTTCCAGTGGTGGATAGTAACAAAGTAAATGTAATTTGTTACTTTTCTTAAGTAGTTTTTTTCATGGATCTTTACTTTTCTGAAGTATTTCCTTTTTGTGTGACTTTTTACATGAACTCCACTACATCACATATCAGTCAAATATCTTATTTTTTTTACTCCACTACATTATTTGAAATCTGTCTTTTGGCTTATTGTGCATAAAAATGTGATACATGAAAACAAAAGAAGCCAGAAGGAAGCACAACAATCAGGTTATAGCACACACTTTGTTTTGAACTTGTTTTGACCTGTTGGACTAATTAATGACATTCTGTTAAAAAATGGTGTACCAACCCAGGAAAAATGTACTGTGAAATTTGACAGTAGAACCATGAAGTGGCCAAATTACCACCAAAATTCATAATACAGCTGTGAACTTCATGGTCAAACTGTGAAAGTTCAGATTAAAACTGTCAAGTAATTCATAGTTTTCTTATGAAAATTCACAGTACATTTTTTAGTCTTTATACCTAAAACTAGTTGATTAAGAAAGAAAGAGTGTTACAAAAATAGTCTTACAAAAAGAGTGTTACAAAAATGATAATTGAAGTACATAGTTTGTGAACTTCGTCTACCACTGATCCCTTCACATGTATCTACAAATAATCTGCAAGAACTGCAATTTGCAGCCCTTGCTGGTCAGTGGTGGTGATGCGATGCTGACCTAAATGTGAACTGTGTGCTAAGACATCTACTGAAGAAGTACCACAGCAAGTACCACAGTGATGGTCATGGTGATAAACAATTGACTGGTTCTCTGCCAAGTTCTCTGAATGGGTCTGTGGGTTAGTTAACCCAAGCTTTTAATGATTAATGAGCTAAGCCAAGCCAAGTTCGTTCAACTCAGGGGTTGCAGTAGACCAACACATGAACTCTGAACCAACAAACACCAACAATATAATACTACACTCTCTCCTACTCACATTAGTATTACAGAGTTATTGCATCATAAAGGGCCACCCCAAAAACCGCAAAAAATATTAGCTGCACAGTACCCTGAGGGGGGGATTTAAAAATTAATGACTCTAAAAACTAACCATCTGTACACACTATTGGACACTGAACCACCCATAGGAGAAGAATTTATCACAGTGTTTAACAAGAGAACTGAAGTGGCTGAGAATCTTTAACGGGGGGATGAGGGGTTAGTATATCACAGGCATCACAAGGATACACTGACTAACATATTTGACCATCCACATAAGATCTGCACACATGATTTTAATTGAGTAGTTTCTTAAACCAAAATAGTAAATATGTCATGATCCACTACAGTTTTGTTGTAAGGTCTAAGAATGGTTCACTGTATTAACTTCATAAATAAAATCAATAAAACATGTCATTTCATTAGAATGAAAAAATATTTAAATACAACTTTAAAATTTATGGAGCAGAACAGTGAGACAAGTGGTTAGCATTCTTGCCTCTCAGCTCCAGAAATCCACAGTTCGACTCTAAACCTAGACTCCATGTGTTGGGAGTTTGCATGTTCTCCCTGTGTCTGCATGAGTTTTCTGCATGTATTCCAGTTTACTCTGACATTCCAAAGACATTGGTTGGGTCAACCTGTATATCACAAAAGTGCGCCAAGTCTTTGTGCTGGTTATGAGTGTGTGGATATAAGTGTGTTTTAAGTTACCTAGATTCACTTCTAAGTAACTACTGAACTCTAATGTTAATGTTAATATTCATGGATCCATCATCATAAGAACACTGATAAACAATGCATTGCATGACAGGGTTGCAAGGAGAAATGCTCTCTAAAAAGAACATTTCTGCCCACCACATGGCACATGGAGAATTCTGAAGGTTATTGGAATTTGTTTTATTTTATTTTGTGGATTGGTTAGGCTGAAATAGAACTTTTTCTATTTTGTACAAGAAGCATTGTCTAGAGAAAGAGACACACTGCAATTCAGCATAAAAACCATAGCAAATCTGTAAAACATGTTGGTGGTAGTTAAATAGTTTGAGCCTGTTTTGCTAGATATGGGCCAGAACAGCTTGATATTAATGCTGCAGCAACTAACTGAATGTGTGAACTGAACCTCAAGAGGAAGTGCGTCATATAGCAAGACAGCGACCTTAAGCATAGAAGTCGTCCTACCAAAAATGTTTAAAAGAAGACTCAAATTAACTTTAAATGAAGCTGACCTTTTGAAATGTTGTGGTAGCAGCTCATGTAAGGAAACTCACCAACACCCTGGAGTTGTAGCTGCTCATTATAGAGGAATGGGCCAAAATTCCTCCAAGCTCATGTGCAGGGCTCATCAACAGTTACTGGAATAGTTTAGTTGCGGTTATTTGATGCATTGATGCACAATGGGGTCACACCAGATACTGAAAGCAGAGATTCACATACTTTTGAAACTCACAGATATAGTAGTGCTTGAAAGTTTGAGAATCCTGCAGAATTTTCTATATTTCTACATAAATATGACCTAAAACGTCATCAGATTTTCACACAAGTCCTAAAAGTAGATAAAGATAAACCAGTTAAACAAATGAGACAACAATATTATACTTGGTCATTTATTTATTGAGGAAAATGATCCAATATTACATATCAGTGAGTGGCAAAAGTATGTGAACCTATACGATTAGCAGTTAATTCTAAGGTGAAATTAGAGTCAGGTGTTTTCAATCAATGGGATTTCATTTTCCTCAATAAATAAATGACCAAGTATAATAGTTTGTGTCTCATCTGTTTATCTGGTTTCTCTTTATCTACTTTTAGGACTTGTGTGAAAATGTGATGATGTTTTAGGTAATATTTATATAGAAATATAGAAAATTCTAAAGGGTTCACAAACTTTCAAGTACCACTGTATGTAATTTTGGATAATTTTCCTTAATACTTAATTGTATCATGAGTATAATATTTGTTTAATTCTGGTTCTCTTCAGAAAGTTTTCGGATTTGTGTGACATTCTGATGAGGTTAAAGTCATATGCCATCGTTAATATAGAACATTTTTAATGGTTCACAGACTTTCAAGCACCACTCTACGTGTGCCTTGTGATAAATTGGCACCCTGTGTTGGATTGGTTCTTTTCTTGTGCCCTGTGATGCCGTATGGACTCCGGTTCCCCATGACCCTGAATTGGATCAAGTAGATATGAAAATGAATGAATGAATGAATTAAATAATGTACAATTTATTGAGAATTTTGATCTTGACACTATGCTTGAGTCACAAGGTTGATTTCTAGTTCACAGGGTGCAATCAAATGTGTACCCTCCTACTCCATCACAGTGCTGGGTAGGGGTGCTGTTGCAGAACCAGGGGGATGATCCCCTGTGTCCTTCCTCCTCTATTTCAGGCATCCTTCATGGAAGACAGTGCTGGAACTCAAATCGGGGTCACCATAGTTGTGGGTTAATGAACTGAGTGACCCTTCTATTTTTTTTTTTTATCATTTTTATTTCTAGTTCCTTATTCAGGTTTCATTCTAGTGTAAAGTTTATAACCATTACTAATTATTTATAGTTCCTAGTTTCTTATTAAGGCAGTGGCACCATGGTTAGTGCTGATGACTCAAAGTTCCAGATATCCAGCTTCTCAAGTTTTCATGTTTTCGCTATGTTTGCATGGATTTCCTCTGGGCAGTGTGATTCCCTCCCACATTCCAAAGACCAGCATTAGGTGAATGTGCATACTTAAATTACACAGTTTTTAAGTTTTTGAGTGAGTGAGTGTGTGTATGTGTGTGCTTTGCACTGTGCCAGGGCACGGTTGTCCCCCTCTCCACTCCCCTGCTGGCCTGTGATCACATGTACTTCTTGGCCTGAGCACACATATCATCACAATACACGTTCTTTTGGTGGAGAAAGGTGCCCTTATACAGCACAATTGACTTAATCATTGTATGTTCCTTGTGCCTTTTTTTGGGGATGTTTTGAGCATGCTAAAACACAGCCTTCTCAAATGCCTTACAGTAGATTCAATGATTATGCGATTAAGCGATTTTCGGCTACTCATACACGAACGTTGCCTTCTATTCTTGGGCACAGTTAGCAGTCACATTGTGTGTATTGTGCTCAAGTCCAACAGAACCATGCCTTAGCCCATCTCTTCAAGTGGGCCTGAGCACGGTTCAGCACACTGCACACAAGTCAAATGAATCGGACACTGGCAATCAAACATGCTTGGGCATGGTACAGTTCATGAGCACATCCTAAGATAATGATAATGGATCTGCCAAGATCCATTCAAAGTTTTTAAAAAGTATATCCTAGGACCATGAATCTCCACAGTCAATTATTTCTACATATGGCAGTGTTATTTTCTTATATATTTTTGCTCACAAGAGGGCAGAAACAATGTGGTAGACTCCATTTTCACAGACATACAATACTTGCATTTATGTATGAAAGACAGCAGGATCTGGTAATTATGTGCTCTGTGCTGATGATTCTTCAAATTGAAGTGTAGTGCAAGAACTGCATGTTCAACTGAATACTTAATGTATGCATCCTATGATCTCAAGTAGACTGATTGCAAGCAATTAATGTCATGTGGAGTGAGTAGATTGTTTCTGACATTTTAAACATTGAGTAGTGAGCTCCAGGCTTAAGTCTGCCTGAGCCAAAATTATGAGGCAACCGTGACCATGTATGAGGAGTACGAGGTCAGGGTTAGCTCACAGGTTAAGGTTCTGTTGTAGTGACCTGAATGGTGGGAGTTCAAAACCCAGGAAGTCCAGATAACTGGATTTCCTTCATTGTAAGTCAATTAGGATAAAAATTGCACATTAATAAATGTAAATTAGATTTGAGAGTAATTTTAGCAGGTATATTTATTCAATCAGCTCTGATTCACAACTCTTACACCTACAACTGATGGGATTAACTGTACTTTTAGAGATGATGTTTCTCTAATAAATTAATCTATAATAGGATTGTGATAATAAATTAATGAACAAATGAAGCTTCACACATTATTGTCAAGGCTCCAGAATTCACTGAACAACATCACATGGCATTGTTTTATATCTCAAGTGCAGTGATCTGAATCATTTTATGTACATGACGTGTTGTTTCTCCTAAGCATCTCCATGCCTTCACTGCTCTATCATCTGAACCAGCTACCTTTCCACTCTTCATTGCTTTTCTCACTTTGTCCTTGCTAATCCACCGCACTGCCTAATTCACTATTTCAAAGTCATCCAATTGTCTCCCTCTCTCTCATTTTCTGCATTCGTCAGCTCCTCAGAGTACTCTTTCCACATTCTCAACTCAGTCTCCTTACATGTCAGCACATTACCATCTGCACCCTTTATTAACCTAACATGTTGTACATCATTTCCAGGTCAGTCCGTCTGTCTAGCCAAATGGTAAAAGTAATTTCTCGTTCCTTAGTGTATACTTTCTCATATAGCTTGTCATACACATTTTCCTTAATATCCATTACCTCTCTTCATCTTATGTCTTGTACTCCTGCCTACTTTTTTCATCTCTCGGACTGTCAGATAATCCAAATTATCTAACTATCCCAGTTCTTTGCCAAACATTTACCTCCACAGTTATCCTACAAACTATCATCTAATGTTATCTAACTACACTCTCGCTTGCTATCACCTTTACAGTCGCTACTTCGATCCTGACGTAAGCCTTTTTCTGTTGTGTCTGTGTGGGTTTACTCCGGGTACTCCGCTTTATGTTTCAAAGACATGCGTGAGGTTAACTGGTCATTCTAAACTGCCCCCAGTGTGAGCGTGTCTGAGTACTATTGACATCACCTTGCTCTCACCTTGAACCGCTGATGCCTATTTGACATTAAATACATAACCAAACAAACAATACAGTCACCAATCACAGTCATGTTGCATCTCTTGCATAAGACATAGTTTAACTGTGTGCATTTTCCTCCACTCTTATATGTCACCGTGTTCTCCTTCTTCTTCAAATACATATTCATTACATCAATTTTCATTCTTTTTTGGAAAATCGTCCACCATTTGCAGTTTCACATTCATCTCCATCAGACTAAACCTAGCCACCACCTTATCACCTCTGTTACATTCACCAGTGTGTCCAATAAATTCTACTCCAATCACCACTTTTTATTTCATGGGTACCCCCTCCACCACTTCTTGCTTCCATCTAACACCCCACTTGTGGAGCGTATGTGCTGATGACATTCATCATCACCCCTTCAATTTCCAGCTTCACACTCAACAGTCTGTCAGATACTGTGTTCACCACCAATACATGATTACAGGTATGGGACCTTTAACGTCCATCTGATCAATGCCTGTTCATTTTAATGGCTGAGGCCTTAAAAATTATTAAATAATAATAATAATAATAATAATAATAATAATAATAATATGTAATAAAAGTCTGCCTTTTAACTCTGGTTGTAGCGGCCATATACAGACTCAAAACAGCAAATACACAGTACAGTGCTGCCCAACATATGATATTACAGTATACCTTACTGCACTGAATTCTAATTACCACGTTTACTTAATAATTATTACAGATTCCTATGATAATTGATTATTTATGTACTGCACTCCAGTGTGTGCATTTTGTTTCTTCCACCCAGCTGGTCACACAAACCCACAAACGCTGCGGATCCACAAGCAGAGGTGGGAGTTAAGGAGCAGAAGTCATTCACTCGAAAGCTTACCACTAACCTGTCAAGTGCATCTTGCTTGTTAGCTCATGTTTGGACTAGAGACATTTCTAACTAGTTTGGTATGTTCAGAGACTTTTTGTGCAAGTTACCCATTTGTGTGTATTACTTTTCGCTACTTATTGTCCTATAGTAAATAGTACTCATATCCTCCCACTACCTGTATATACTCTCGCTCCTATAGCTATTTAAACTGGTTGACATTCACTCATAGAGTTTCTGTTTTATTTGTCTGATCTTTGTGTTATTTGCAATACTGTCTAGCAAGCATTTCTGGCTTCCGCCAAACAACAGTATCAGTCATTTCAATCAATCATCAATCACTTCTGTTTTAGTGGTATCTTTGACATATTTAAACAATGTATTTCCTGAGCACAGTTTTCTTGTGAACATACCCTTTATACTTAAATTACACCAATTACTTGTAGCCACACCATGGAACAACATGGTTTAAAACCAAATCCGATGCTCCTTGCAATTCTCACCTTCCTCTTGATCTCTTGTACCCACAGAATGTCTGTGTTTCTCCTCTCCATTATATAAGCTAGCTCTCTCCCTTTACCAGTCATAGTTTCAGCATTCATAGTTCAAACTCTCACCTCCACACTTCTACCTAAACCCCTCCATCGCTGGCTCTGAACATCCTATTTCCTCTTTTCCCCAACAGTAGCATAGCTTTCACCTGCATCCTGCTGGCCAACAGTGAGAGTGGTGGCAGGCCTCAACCAATACGGTATAGAAGACTGGTTTTAACAATTTGTACATTTTATCTGGCACAGATTTTACACCAGCCTTCCTGGCCATAACATTCCTGATGCAATTCTTACACTTTATTCAGGCCTGGGGGCACTACAAGTACAAGCAGATCACTAATACGTTTGCAAGCAAGTAAATGTAAATTCACAAACAAAAATGCTTAAATACATAAAATTAATTCAAAATAATAAAATAAAATTATCTTATGATTACTCACGCAGACATTTAAGCCCTGTTCAGCCTAGCAATCTTTATGAAGTTTCACCATTTCTGAGCATTTGATCCTAACTCCATTTACCAATCAACTCTTCTCTTATTTTGGACTGATTCATGTTCTGGATATTGGCTTTTGACTCTGGGCTGTCTTTTGACACTGAACTTGCCTTTCTTTATTTTGTCTTTGTCTTGTTTTGATAATAAAGCTTTTGAATTGTCTCTGCATTTACCCCATTGTCTGCCAACCATGAAAATATGCATATGCAACAATGAAAAGTGTATGCCTGTGGACTGTGGTGGCACAGGGGTTAAGGTACAGTACTGGGCTTTTGACCACACGGTCCAAGGGCTGTGCATTAAAATTATATCAATGGTAGAGAGGCGCTTGCAAGTTTGGGAACACTTTGGGAAAAGAGTTCATAAAAAGAACCCAAATAAACAAATGAGACAAACATATTTTACATATTTTCATTTATTCATTCAGGAAAATGATCAACTATTACATACAGTGGTGCTTGAAAGTTTGCGAACCCTCTAGAATGTTCTATTTCTGCATAAATATGACCTAAAACGTCATCAGATTTCCACACAAGTCCTAAAAGTAGATAAAGAGAAATCAGTTAAACAAATGAGACAAAAATATTATACTTGGTCATTTATTTATTGAGGAATTTTTTATTACATATTAGTGAGTGACAAAAGTATGTGAACCTTTGCTTTCAGTATCTGGTGTGACCCCCTTTGCAATAACTGCAACTCAATGTTTCCTGTAACCGTTGATCAGTCCTGCATACCGGCTTGGAGGAATTTTAGCCCATTCCTCCAACAGATTCAACTCTGGAATGCTGGTGGGTTTCCTCACATTAACTGCTCCACAACATTTCAATTGGATTAAGGTCAGGACTTTGACTTGGCCATTCCAAAACATTTTCTTTAACCATTCTTTGGTAGAACGACTTGTGTGCTTAGGATCATCATTGTTGCATGACCCACCTTCTCTTCAGATTCAGCTCATGGACAGATGTCTTGACATTTTCCTTTAGATTTCTCTGATATAATTCAGAATTCATTGACCCATCAATGATGGCAAGCCGTCCTGTCTCAGATGCAGCAAAACAGGCCCAAACCATAATACTACCACCACCATGTTTCACAGACAGGATAAGGTTCTTGTGCTGAAATGCAGTGTTTTACTTTCTCCAAACATAACGCTTTTCTTTTAAACCAAAAAGTTCTATTTTGGTCTCATCCGTTCATTCACATTCTTCCAATAGATGTCTGGCTTGTCCACGTGATCTTTATCAAACTGCAGACAAGCAGCAATGATCTTTTGGAGAGCAGTGGCTTTCTCCTTGCAACCCTGCCATGCACACCATTGTTGTTCAGTGTTTTTCTGATGGTGAACTCAAGAACATTAACATTAGCCAATGTGAGCAAGGCCTTCAGTTGCTTAAAAGTTACCCTGGGTATTTTGTGACCTCGCCAACTATTACACGCCTTGCTCTTGGAGTAATCTTTATTGGTCGACCACTCCTGGAGACCGAGACAATGGTCTTGAATTTCCTCCATTTGTTCACAATCTGTCTGACTGTGGATTGGTGGAGTCCAAGCTCTTTACAGATGATTTTGTAACCTTTTCCTGCCTGATGAGCATTCACAACTCTTTTTCTTAGGTTCTCAGAAATCTCCTTTGTTCATGCCATGATACACTTCCACAAACATGTGTTGTGAAGACAAGACTTCAAAATTTATGTATTTTATGTATTCCTGTTCTGTAAATAAACAGGGTGCCCACTCACACTGATTGTTTTCCGAATGATTGAACATGCCTAACTCTAATTTCACCTTCAAATGAACTGCTAATCCTAGAGGTTCACATACTTTTGCCACTCACTAATATGTAATATTGGATAATTTTCCTCAATAAATAAATGACCAAGTATAATATTTTTGTGTCATTTGTTTAACTGGGTTCTCTTGATCTACCTTTAGAACTTGTGTGAAAATGTGATAATGTTTTAGATCATATTTATGCAGAAATATGGAAAATTCTAGAGGGTTCACACCATTCAAGCACCATTGTATCGGTGAGTGGAAAAAGTATGTGAAACTGGTGTGACCTTGTGCAGCAGTAAAATAATATAACAATTTAACCCATTTGCTCATATAGAACAGCTTCAACTGTACAATGTTGGTGGGTCTCCTCACATGAAATGCTTCCACAACATTTCTACTGGATTATAGTCTGGACTTTGATTTGGCCTACATTCTCTTGATATTTATAGACAGATCTCCTGACAATTGTGTTACGGGGGCTCACCTTTTTTTGTGACGCTAGGGGGCAGCGTTGGCTTTCTTTTCCTCAGGATTGAGACCCTGACAGTCATGATGAAGGCATGATGAAGGCTGTGCGATCGTATCATTATCACTATCATTATCACGTGCAGATCCAATCAAGCTGGTCGTTTGCTTTATGGGTAACACCCGCTGACTCAGGTATATAAGACCCATCCTGAGTTCAGTCGGTGTCGCACCATCCACCGTGATGGGGGTACCATCGGCCATCAGAGCCCTCACCCGGCTCAGACGTGCTGCAGCAGACGCTCGCCGGTAATCGGCATGTTAGGGATAATGGTAACTGTTTTTTTGAAGAAAAACAGTAATTGTATGGCTGGGAAGCCGGATGGTAACTGCTAGGGAATTAGATGCTAGAGCAGGGTCAGGATCATTTGTTCGCGTTCCCTATGCTGCATCATGGCTCCGCCGGTGCCCTCCGGGGCTTTCGACTCGCTGCTGCGGCGGCTACGGCACCTCCCTCTTATCCCCTTGCCGTTCCCGCTTCTTTATTTAAGGTACTTTTCCTCGCGCTTTGTGCGGAAGGCCGTTGCCACTGCCTGCGCTGTATTTAAAGGGACGCCTTGCTGCTTCTCAGCCCCGTCCTGCGCTGTATTTAAAAGGGGACGCCTCGCTGCTTCTCAGCTCCGTCCCGTGCTGTATTTAAAAGGGAATGTTTCGCTGCTTCTCAGTTCCGTTCTATTTTTGCATCCGATGTCGTGCTGCGCATGCTCGGTATGGTGGCCAGCTTTACGCCCGCTGTAACCCCTACCTTGTGCACGCATGCGTAGAACCGTGACTCGCTTCGCATCTTCAGGAATCCACAAGCCGCACGTTACAGCACGTCATTGCTTTCTCTTCTCTCCCGCACTGCCGGTAGAGCGCACACGCAGTCTCTGTTTGAGAGAGACAGAAAGCGATCGCGCTTTTCTACCCGAGCGATTTCCTTCACTTTCGCCACACACCCTCTTAGTTAAGTACTCTTAGTGGCGATCGTGTTTAAATCTATCCATTCACCTTTTCCTCTATTTTTTAGCCCGCGCTAGGCGGAGCCTTTCAGTAAAGGGTTAACCCCCGTTTTGCATACATGTCATGTGAGTCCCTCGGTGGTCCCGTGGTTAAAGTCCCGGTCTCTGACGCTGTCGCTCAGAGTTCGATTCCACGTTGTGCCATTGCTGGCACAGCGTTCATTAGTTAACACTCTCACTTTTCAGTATACTTATATCATTATTTATGTTTGGTTCACTAATTCCATCTGGAGCTAACTGCATTTGGATCCTAAAACCCTTTTCTTTTAGGGTTCGCTTTTACCATTTTGGCGAACCCGTGACAAATTGTTGGTATAATTCAGAATTCATCTTGGCCCAGATGCAGCAAAACTTTATCCAGACATGATGCAAAACGTTACTTTTGTGTCATCCATAAACAATTTATTTTTTTTTCTGGCTATATATGTGCGATGTGGCTGGCAACAATGTTATTTCTGCAGAGCAATGGCTCTCTTCTTGCAACCCTGCCATGCAAACCACTGTTGTTCAGTGTTCTTCTGGTGATGGGCTCATGGACAGTAACATTAGTCAATGTGAAAAAGGCATGTAGTTGCTTAGAAGTAGTCTTAAGTTATATCCCAGAAGTTGAATCTGTTCATCTGGACAAAGTTTTTGTCGGAGAAACGTTTCGTCACTCATCTAAGTGACTTCTTCAGTCTCAACAGTTGGACAACTTCCCCAATCTTATATACAGCACCTTTGCATAACGACTGGTACCAGTATCATTACATAACAATGGGACCAGTGATCAGTTTAATATGCAGATTGACATAGCCATTAACGACAATGGTCACGTGTGCCATTCACACAGGATTGGGGAAGGGCTGCGATGGCTCTGTTGTAAGATGGTGAGAGGTGTACTCTGAGGCCCCCTCCTCGGTTCAGGGATGGAGTTCCCTTTTTACAAAAATGGCTTCTTTTACTCCGCGTTCAAACCATTGTTCCTCCCTATCAAGGATCTGCACGTCTTCATCCTTGAAAGAGTGGCCACTGGCCTGTAGGTGGGTGTAAACCGCAGAGTCCTGACCTGATGAGGCTCTTCTATGTTGTGCCATCCGTTTCGCCAGTGGCTGTTTGGTCTCCCCGATGTACAATTCCTGGCAATCCTCCTGGCACTTAACAGCGTACACTACATTACTCTGTTTTGTGCTGTGGGACCCGATCCTTGGGGTGGACCAGTTTCTGGCGTAGCGTGTTTTGGGGTTTGAAAGCAACTGAGATGTGGTGTTTGGCAAATATGCTTCTCAATTGTTCAGATGTTCCTGCCACATATGGAATCACCACTGGTTTATGCTTAGACTGTGATTGGAGATGGGGGGCGATTGAAAGTCGATGTTTACCGTAAGCCAACACATACGGATCAGTACTTAAGGTTTGACTCTAATCACCCACTTGAGCACAAACTAGGAGTCATCAGGACACTGTACCACCGAGCAGACAGCGTCACCACTGACACAGCGATCAAGGATGGAGAGAAATCTCACATTAAGCAGGCCCTGGGCAAATGTGGTTATACGAACTGGGCCTTTGTCAAAGCCGGTAAGACGCCCAAACAGTGCTCCAGCAGATCGACGAGAGGAGAACAACAACCTCAGTCTAAGCGTAAACCAGTGGTTATTCCATATGTGGCAGGAACATCTGCAGCCATCGCAGCCCTTCCCCAGTCCTGTGTGAATGGCACACGTGGCCATTGTCGTTAATGGCTATGTCAATCTGCATATTAAACTGATCACCGGTCATATTGTTATGTAATGGTGCTGGTACCAGTCGTTATGCAAAGGTGCTGTATATAAGATTGGGGAAGTTTTCCAACTGCTGAGACTGAAGAAGTCACTTAGATGAGTGACGAAACGTTTCTCTGACAAAAACTTTTTCCAGATGAACAGATTCAACTTCTGGGATTTTCTTACCTGGATTATTGAGCATGCATCAAGAAGTCTAAGTTATAATTCACCATATAAAAAGAGATGGCCAACCATTAGTCAATGTGAAAAAGGCATGTAGTTGCTTAGAAGTAGTCTAAGTTATGATTCGCCATACAAAATTAGATGGCAAATCAACGGGTTTGAGGTCCAAAGGGCAGTTAGCTCCGGATGGAAATAATGAACCAAAATATAAATAAATAAAAGAAACTAAATACACCAAAAGAAAGCCACCTGCTGGGAATCAAACCCTGAATGGACACGTTGGCAATAGGTGATTTAATCAATCGCACCACAAGACCACTGAGAAGCTAAATGAACAAATAACCAACAAGCCTCTATGTGTGAGGGGAAGAAACACTAGCCCACACACACATAGAAGCTCAGGCTTGTGCTAGATGGAGAGCGAAGGGAGGGGGGCTGATGTCACCCCTCACATGCAAGATGCAAGCCCCAAAATGGGGGTCGCGCTGTCCAGCACGTGCACAGTGTGAGTTGCGTTACTCGCCGAGGCAAGGAAAGAAACAAAATGAAAGCGATTGTTCAGCACGTGATAGTGAGAAACGAGGGAATAAACCGAATGCAAACTAAATAAAAAAAATAAAGAAAACCCACCCCCCTATTCTCAGTCACACTTACGACGTGGCTCCGCTGCAGCATATTTGTCAGCGCATGCATGAAAGCACTAGAAGCCTGAGTGGCGTATACGGCGATAGCGTGTCACGTTTTCTCCTTAAAAAAATTGAGCAAAGATGCGGGGAATGAAAAGGACAAGACTACAGTCGTATGAAAAAGTTTGGGCACCCCTGATAATTTTCATGATTTTTCTTTATAAATCATTGGTTGTCCAGCTCAGCAATTTCAGGTAAATATATCATATAGCAGATGAACACCGTGACATTTGAGAAGTGAAATTAAGTTTATAGGTTTTACAGAAAGTGTGCAGTAATTATTCAAACAAAATTAGGCAGGTGCATAAATTTGGGCACCTTGTCATTTGAATACCTTTAGCACTAATTATTGGAACACAAAATTTTGTTTTGTAAGCTCATTGACCCTTGATTACATACACAAGTGAATCCTCCACTATGAGAAAGTGTTAAGGTGGCCAAGTTGGAAGTTTTTCCTCCTCTTTGCATCTTCTCTGAAGTGTGGCAACATGGGAGCCTCAAAACAACTCTTCAAATGGCCTGAAAACAAAGGTTGTTCAACATCATGGTTCAGGGAAAGGGAAAAGCTCTCTCAGAGATTTCAGCTGTCAGTTTCCACTGTGAGGAACATAGTGACGCAATGGAAGACCACAGACACAGTTCTAGTTAAGGAACTCCCGAAGTGGCAGACCAAGAAGAATCTCAGATAGGCAGAGGCGAAGGATGGTGAGAACAGTCATAGTCAAGCCACAGACCACCTTCAAAGACCTACAACCTCATCTTGCTGCAGATGGTGTCACTAATCATCGTTCAACTATACAGCACACTTTGCACAAGGAGAGGCTGTATGGGAGAGTAATGCAGAAGAAGCCTTTTCTGCAGACACGCCACAGTCACTTGAGGTGTGCTACAGCACATTTGGACAATCCAGCTTCATTTTGGAATAAAGTGCTGTGTACTGATGAAACTAAAATTGAGTTATTTGGACATAACAAGGAGCGGCACACATCCCAAGACAAACATTTGCTACCCACAGTAAAATTTGGTAGCGGTTCCATCAGGCTGCGGGACTGTGTGGCCAGTGCAGGTACTAGGAATCTTGTTAAAGTTGAGGATCGCATATTCCAGTTAATATCTCCAGATTCTTGAGAACAATGTTCAAGAATCAGTGACAAAGTTGCACCGAGGCCAACGACCCAAAACCCTGCTCAAAATCTACTAAGGCATTCATGCAGAGGAACCAGTACAACATTCTGGAATGGCCATCTCAGTCCCTAGACAAATGTGAGCTGTCCATGCTCGGAAACCATCAAACCTGACTGAACTGGAGATGTTTCTAAAGAAGAATGGTCCAAAGCACCTTCAACCAGAATCCAGACTGGAAGCTGTAGGAAGCGTTTAGCGGCTGTTATTTCTACAAAAGGAGGATCTACTAAATATTGATGTAATTTTTCTGTTGGGGTGCCCAAATTTATGCACCTGCCTAATTTTGTTTGAATAATTACTTGCACACTTTCTGTAAATCCTATAAACTTTCATTTCACTTCTCAAATATCACTGTGTTCATCTGATATATGATATATTTACCTGAAATTGCTGATCTGAACAACCAATGATTTATAAACTAAAATCATGAAAATTATCAGGGGTGCCCAAACTTTTTCATACGACTGTAATAAAAGCTCAGCTTCCTATTCAGCACATGATCGAGTAGGAGAAGATATATTCACCGATCGCAACGGAGAAGGAGGGGGTGACAGTGTGAGTGAGGGAAAGGAGGGGCGTGTCTCGCAGTTGCGAGCGAGGCTTAAACCCCTCAAGGAAACCCGGTTACTAAACGTACAAAAAGATAAACACTGACCCTACACTAGCCACTAGGCACTAACAAAGGTTACCTCGGGCCTCTTGACCCTACGAAAAACTGAGCCACTTAACAGACTCAGTCCAACGGTTTTTCTAGCCAAACAAAACTGCGCTAGAAAGTGATTAAAGCTGAGTGAGGGCTGTTGCATCAGTGCAATGCTGAAGCGTGCAACAACAGGGGTCATCACTTTCACACAAAACACCAAATTAAGTTGGTGCCTCCGCGATCGTGCTGAGGGTTCTCATGCCGCCATGAGGGATCAACAGTGGCCTCTAATGGCCACAGCGTGACCCTAAATAGTACCCGCCTAAGCCTAACGCCCCCAAGCATGACCAAAACATCACCTATCTTGTCTAACATGCTCATGGTTAAGCATGTTTTTTACAGGGAAGCCCTGGTAGGTAGGGCAAACCCTGAAGCAGAGGCTAAAAGGGAGGACAGAAGCAAGGCTTGGTTCTGGATTGGGACTCGCCATTAGCGGCTGAAAAGCGGAGCTCGACACAGGCGGCTCATGGGCAGAGCTCGGCCCAATGCGGCCTAAGAGAAAGGTTGGCGCAAGTCGTCTGACTGGATGGACAGATGGCAATGACCTTGGTGCAGAGGTTAACGAAAGTGACTGAGGTGCAGAAGACTCTGGTATGGAACTGACATGCTTGGGTATGGAGCCAGGGGATGAGGTGAGCTCAGTTATGGAGCTAGGCAGCGCTAGTTGCCCAGGTACGGAGCTTACGGATGCAGCGTGCTCAGGTACGGAGCTGGGCGGCGCAAAATGCTCAGGTACAGAGCTTACTTGCTCAGATATAGAGCTTACGAGTGTGGCGTGCTCTGGTATGGAGCCGGACAGCGCTAAATGCTCAGGAATGGAGCTTACTTCCTCAGGTACAGAGCTTACAGGCATGGCATGCTCAGGTACGGAGCTGGACTGCACTAAATGCTCAGGTACGGAGCTTACAGGCGCAGTGTGCTCAGGTATGGACCCGGGTGGTGATAAATGCTCAGGTACAGAGCTTACTTGCTCAGGTACAGAGCTTACGGGCGTGGCATGCTCAGGTATGGAGCTGAGTAGCGCTAAATGCTCAGGTACAGAGCTTACTTGCTAAGGTACAGAGCTTACAGGTGCGGCATGCTCAGGTACGGAGCTGGATGGTGCTTAATGCTCAGGTACAGAGCTTACAGGTGCGGCATGCTCACGCACAGAGCTGGGCAGTGCTAAATGCTCAGTTATAGAGCTAACAGATGCAGAAAGCTCAGGTACAAAGCCTGGCAGTGCTAAATGCTCAGATGCGGCGTGCTCTGGTACAGAGCAGGGCAGCTCTAACTGCTCAGGTATGGAGCTAATACTCGTGGCATGCTCAGGAATGAAGCTGGGTGGCGCTAACTGCTCAGTTATTGACTTAAAGGGCAGGGTGAGCTCAGGTACAGAGCAGGGCAGCACTAACTGCTCAGGTACGGAGTTAACGGGCACGGTGTGCTCAATAGGGAGCTGGGCAGTGCTAACTGTTCAGGTAAGGAACTAAAACTCCAAATAGACCATTCCTCCTGCTCCATGGCCCCAAGTCTGGTCGGATCTTCAACAGAGATCGCCTAATCGAACAAATTGTCCAGGGAGGACGTAGGTGACAGGAGATCAAGCTCCTGCCTCAGCCATTTGCTAAGACCTCGTTTAAATTAGCCCATAAGCTAGGGCTTGTCCCAGCTGGTCTCCGTAACCACTCTGTGGAATTCTGAAATATAATCAGAGACTGGCCGGGAATGCTGGAAGATCAAGGCCATGCGGGCCAGATCCACACTTTCAACCCTAGACAGGCATGTGACTGGCCAGGGGGCAGAAGTTTCCGAACTGGACATCACCCATGGGGAATGCTGATGCCCCCAGTGGCAAGGACCCGTCATTACGGGGGGGTTGGGAGAGGAAACTGGGCTAAATCCTGTTTCAGGTAAATAGCCAGGGCCAGCAGAACATGTGTGGACCGGAGAGGGCTGCCATGCCTTCTGCGGCAAGGTCTGGGCAGCTCAGTGGGGTTGGGGATGCCATATCCAGTCCATATCATGGCCAGGGTTAAGGGACAGACCCCCAAGAGCTAAGTGGGACCCAACCAGCAACTGTGAAAGCAATGGTGCGACACCCATGTGAGCCCAAATGTGTGCTTAAATAGGTCCAACAACTGATGTCGCCACTTTCATGCAAAACGCCAAATTAGGTTGGCGCCTGCGTGATTGCACTGTATGTTCTCACGCCGCCATAAGGGATCAACAATGGCCTTTGTGTGACCCCTAATACTCTGCTCTTATTTTGGACTTTATGTTTCATGTTCTGGATATATTGCCTGGTAGGACTGTTTTTGACTCTGGGCTGTCTTTTGACACCAAACTTGCCCTGCTTTGTCTTGCTTGGATAGTAAAGCTTTTGAAACGGCTCTCTGCATTTGCCTTCCATTTTCTGCTACCCATGAGAGAATCCATATACAGGTACTCCCTGTTTTGAGATATCCTGACTTATGTTATTTTGACTTTCTGATGGGAATCCAACAGTACACATAAATACACATTCAGCAGAAACTGTAGTCTAAATTTTGAATTTTGATTTTTCCCTGGACAAGCCGTACACTGTACGATAGTCCCTTATACTCTCCAGTGCTAACAGAGAAACTCAGCAGTGCATGTCCTAGGGAGTCACGTGCCAGGAGTGATGAATGCTGGGAAATGTAATGAGGAAAAGCCATGATCATGCAATAAACATTTTAATACATTATTCCAATACTTCCAATACATTATTCAATAAATTCTATGAAATATTAAATCATTTATTATCAAATAAGCTATATGTTAATGATTATTCCCAACTGTCATTTAATGTACAGTTCCAGTCAAAAGTTTGGACATAGCTTCTCATTCAATGGTTTTATTTTTTTTCCTACACTGTAAATTAATACTGAAGTCATCCAGACTATGAAGGAACACATAAGGAATAATTTAGTAAACTTAAAAGTGGTAAACAAAGCAACATGTTTTAGATTTTAGATTATTCAAAGTAGGCACCTTTTACTTTGATTACAGCTTTGCACACTCTTGGCATTCTCTCAATCAGCTTTATTAGGTAATCACCTGAAAAGGTTTTCCAACAGTCTTGAAGGAGTTCCCAGAGGTGCTGAGCACTTGTTGACTGCTTTGCCTTCACTCTGCAGTCCAACTCATCTCAAACCATCTCAATTGGGTTTAGATCAGGTGATTATGGAGGACAGGCCATCTTATGCAACACTACATCATCCTCTTTCTTGGTCAAATAGCCCTTACATAGCCTTGAGGTGTGTTTGGAGTCATTGTCCTGTTGAAAAACAGATGATGGTCCCACTAAGCGCAAACCAGATGGGATGGCATATCGCTGCAGAATGCTGTAGCAGCCATGCGGGTTAAGTGTGCCTTGGAATTTGAATAAATCGCCAACAATGGCAACGTCAAGCACTCTCATACCATCACACTTCCTCCTCCATACTTCATGGTAGGAACCATCTGCTCACTTTTTTTGCGTCTTACAAAGACATGGCATTTGGAACCAAAAATGTCAAATTTGGACTCTTCAGACCAAAGGACAGATTTCCACTGGTCTAATGTCCATTCCTTGTGTTCCTTGGCCCAAACCATTCTCTTCCTCTTGTTGTTCTCCCTTAGAAGTGGCTTCTTTGCAGAAATTCGACCATAAAGTCCAGATTCATGCAGTCTTCACTCAGTCTTCTCTGAACAGTTGATGTCGAGATGTATGTGCTGATTGAACTCTGTGAAGCATTTAGGTGGACTCGTATCAGGGGTGCTGTTAACTTGCAGTTTCTGAGGCTGGTAAGTCGGATGAACTTATCATGTGCAACAGAGGTAACTCTTGGTCTTCCTTTCCTGTTGAGAGCCAGTTTCATCATATTGTTTGATGGTTTTTGTGACTGCACTTCAGGATACTTTAAATGTTCTTGAACTTTTTCGAATTGACTGACCGTCATTTCTTTAAAAAAATGATGGACTGTCTTTTTTCTTTACTTAGTTGAGTAGTTCTTGCCATATAATGGATTAGAACATTACTCAAATACCAACTCTACCTCTTCACAACACAACTGATGGTCTTGAACACATTAAGAGGGCAAGACATAAAAAAAAACTCTTGACAAGGCACAGCTGTTAACTGAAAGCCATTCCAGGTGACTACCTCATAAAGCTGACTGAGAAAATACCAAGATGTGCAAAGCTGTGAACTAAGCAAGAGGTGCCTACTTTGAAGAATCTAAAATATAAAACACATTCTGGTTTGTTTAACACTTTTTAGTTTACGAAATACTTCCATATGTATGTCATCATAGTTTGGAAGATTTTAGTATTAACCTACAATGCAGAAAATGGAAAACCACTGAATTTGAAGGTGTATCCAAGCGTTTCACCCTTAAGTGTTTTAAGCATGTTTAAAGTACGCTACACACTACGGTACTCTCCTGTGATCAATTTGGAACCCTGCAGTGAGTGACATGTAGAGTCACATGGCGGGAGTGATGAGCGCTGGCAAATGTAGTGAGGAAAAGTTGTGGCCGTGGTCATGTGCAGTATTAAGCATGTGTAAGATATATACATTACATATATATACATGTGTATGATATATACATTATATTATTGTACAGTATATTATATTACCATAGAGGAAGCCTAGCTCAGTTGGACAACACTGCCCAACACTAGAGCCAGGGCATCCTATTAGAGCATCGAGTCAGGAGAGCATATAGTAATCCAACCTCAAGGTTATAAATGTGTGAACCAATTTCTCAGCATCTATAAAATAGTGTATATTTCTAGTAATATTATGTTGTTGTTATGGGATCGCCAAGATGGAATAAAGCGAACCCCTAAAAAATGGGTTTTAGGACCCAAAATGCAGTTAGCTCCAGATTGAATTAGTGAACCAAAATCATGATTTAAGTATACTCAAAAAGAGTATGCGAAATAATGAATAGTCCCACTATACACATCATGTATAGTCCCACTGTGGTCTGACGGTTAAAGTCACGGACTCTGATATTCAGGGTTCGATTCCACGCTGTGCCATAGTTGACACAGCGTGGAATCGAACCCTGAATGGCAGCGTCAGCGTCCGTGACTTTAACCCTCATACCACAGTGGGACTATACATGATGTGTACACAAAAAGGAGTTTAACCCTAATTGAAAGGCTCCACCTAGAGCGAGCTCAAAAAAAGGGAAAACAATGAATGGACAGATTAGGCACGATCGCCACCAAATGTGCTTAGAAAAGGAATGTGTGGCGAATGTGAAAGAAATCACTCAGATAGGGAAAAGAGCGATTGCTCTCTCCCCCTCTTTCACAGAGACTGTGCATGCGCCCAACCGGCAGCTTGGGAGAAAGAGAAAGCAATGACGCGCTGTGACGTAGGGCTCGCGGGCTTCCAAGAACGCAAGGCAAGTCACGGTTCTACGCATGCGTACGTGAGGTACAGGCTTAAGCGTGCATGATGCATGCGCAGCATGACATGGACGTAGAAAAGTGGAACAGGGCTGAAGAGCGACACAATGTTCCAAATAATTGAAGCACGAGCGAGGCACCTGCCTTCCACTCGTGCACAGGATGCATAAACACAAATAAAGAAGCGTGAACGGCAACGGGAAAAGAGGGAGGTGCTCCAGCCGCCGCAGTGGTGAGTCTAAAACCCCGAAGATCTCCGGTGGGGCCGTGGTGTAGCGTAGGGGGAACGAACGAAGGACCCTTTCCCTGCTCTAGTGTCTACTGCCTAGCATTTTACCATTCTGCCTCCCGACCGTACCGTTACTGTTTCTCTTCAAATAAACAGTTACCATTTTCCCTAACAAGGCCGATTACCAGCAAGCGTCCACTACAGCACGACCAAACCGGGTGAGGGTTCCGATGGGCGATGGTACCTCCATCACGGGTGATGGTGTGACATCGACTGAGCTCAGGACGGACATTATATGCCTGAGTCAGCAGGTGTTGACCATAATGCGATCAAGGAGCTTAATTGGATACACGCGTGATCGCACAATAACGCGATCACACAGCCTTAACCGTGCCTGCGTGATCACGCTCACTGTCAGGGTCTCAAACTGAGGAAAAGCAAGCCAACGCTACCCCCTAGCATTGGAAACAGGTAAGACCCGTAACAGTTGTCGGAATTAAGTAATTATTGTATTGTTACTAATGTGAGGAGAAAAGGAGAGGTCTGTATCAAATGTGACACCTTTTTGTAGACTGTTTTTTGTACACGGGTCACGTAGAATCTAAACCAAGAAAGTGCCAGTCATTTAACACCTATTGTATTTTCTAACCCATTCAATAAAATTTCATGATCAATAGTGTCAAATTTTGTGATGAGCATCAAGTTTTATGCTGATTTAAGTTTTATGTACAACACTACTAATATCGTATAAGATCATTATCTCATACAAAAAAATTGCAATAACCTGTTGATGCATGTCAGCATTTAAGTTGAACAAACAGCAATACAACTTTTACCTTTTTTTTTGATTACCTTATTTATCAAAATTTTTACCTTATTCTGCTTCTTACTGTGTATCATTCTGTACTTTTGTATGAGAGGTAGCCTTACTTTTCTTCTAAATTGTAAACATCTCAGACTTTCCAAAGCACTTCTTAGATACCATAAACCAAAATTTTGTATATTGTGTACTGACCCTAATTAATGAATCAGTCTTTCTCACATACTATCATTTCCTTCTAATCAGGCAAGCATTTTATTTGTTGTTTGTGAAGAAATCTGAGGAATAACGTGTCTGATTGGAAAGTCAAAGATGAGTACGTAAAACACATTGTAAACTCCATCTGCAATCACAAAGGAAGCAAAGTCTTTCTGCAAACAATACAAACATCTACCTGCAGTCTGTTGGTAAATTCTCCACTTTGAATAAAATACACACACTGGCTTGCACGCGCGCGTGTGTGTGTGTGTGTGTGTGTGTGTGTGTTTGTTTGTGGAGCTTGTTTATATGTTGGGGTGAGAACAAAATGTCCCCATGGGTAGAACAATCATATTTTACTTTGTGAGGACATTTTTAATTTTGGAAAATTAAAAAAGTCCCCACAATGAGAGAAAGAAAAGCTCTGACAGAGGGAGCGGAAGAGAGAGAGAGAGAGAGAGAGAGAGAGAGAGAGAGAGAGAGAGAGAGAGAGATGCATGAAAATGTATAAAATGTTATGACTGGTTTGCCCATATTGGCAGCACAAGCAGGATAAACAATAAAAATAAGTAAGTCCTCTAACTATACACAAAACCACAGTGAACAAATGTATCTATGTCTTTATGGCTGAATGAATATAACATAAAGACCAAACATATTTCTTCAAACAAATGATGCTGCACCTGAGAAATACATAACCAGACAATACACAATGACTGTATAAACCCCCAAACATTTAAATAAAGTGTCTCTCTGGGATTTGCTTTAGATAAAAAAAACTAACACAAGGCACTTAATTACTTATAAAAGTCAAATGTGTGTTCCCACTGAGTGAAAGCAACAAGCGTGATACTGCATAACTTAGAGAGAACCCTGCTGATTTAATGTCAGGTGTTAAGAGAAGATAATAATATTATACAATGTGTTACAACAATGCATCTATTCTTTTTTAATTAAGCATTGAATAAAAGAAGGCCAAAGCATCTACATAAAATGTTATGATGATTATTTTAAAATAAATTCCTAAATAAAAAGCTGTATAAAAAGTTTTATAAGGGATGCAATTATGAAGCCCAGCTGCAATAAAACCATTCTAATGCTTGATGCTACTACATTTAACAAAATGAAATAATACATTTTACCCTTTAGTTAATGATGGTTGTTGACATCATCACACACTTGAAAATGTGTTGCCATTTCTGAGAAAAAAAAAATCTGAATTCAAATCCTACCCCTGCCATGTAAAGTTTTAGATGTGTGTATTTACTTGGTAAAAATGTAACTCGCAAGGGGCTTTAGTGCTCAGTACTCAGTGCTCCTTGGGGTGGTGATTGGTCTGTGAAACACAGTGCCCAGACCAGGGGTGTCCACACATTATAGAAAATATCTCTATTCTCTAACAAGGGGAACATGAATTTGCATAGTGGAGTTACACTGTATTTGTATTAACATATTTTTAGGAGAACTTGCAGAATTATTTTGTGAATAATGTAATGCCATCGGTGTCCTGGTATGACTACATGGTGCCAGGTAACTGGACATACATGAAACCTCCCATTACAGGAAGCATCTGGAAAATGTACAACTGAAACTAACATATAAACGCAGCCATGTTATTAGATCTTATGGAGTCTAGCACTGACCTGGTATTTCAATGTTAGAAAACCATCCACTGTGGGCTTAACGTAGAACCTCCCACTATTCCACATACAAGGGCTCCACACAACCTCAGCCCACTAGAAGCAGGGTAGGAACAACAGTGGCTCAGTGACAAAATGCTGGTCTATATTGCTAAACCACCGTGGCTCATTTCCCAGCTCTGGAGAGGTGATGTGTGATGTGTGTGATGGCCTCATTTTTCCAGTAGTAGGTGGTTTAGGGCGATGTAGATTTTGGTTTCCTGGCACCACAAATCCATGAGTACACCAGACATCCCAAGGTTGAATAATGTGGGTGTATATGTGTGTTAATTAAGGTTGTCTATCTTGCAGATGATGCAACTAACCAGAATTACCCAATTCCCAGAATGATGCTGACCAGAGGTGGTCTAATGTTACATCATCTATCTAAAATTATCCACCTCCACGATAAACTGGAGTCTGGGGTCCAGCTGGGTGAGGACTGGGGCCAAGGTGAACAGCCCCTTCAGCCACGAGAAGACTCAATCTGCTTCGGAGGTCCATCTGAAGGGGATCTTCGTGGAGGTGAGTTGAGTGAGAGGCACCGCCACCTTGCTGTAGTTCCAGATTAAGTGGCGATAGAAGTTCACAAAGGCCAGAAAGTGTTGTAGTTCCTTCCACCACGAAGGAGTGGGCCAATCTGTGACAGCACGGATCTTCTGCAGATCCGCCTGGATGCTGCCCCTCTAGATGATGAAGTCAAGAAAGGTGACAGTGTCCACATGGAACTCGCATTTCTTGGCCTTGACGAACAGCTTGTTGTCCAGGAGGTGTGTCAGAACCTGGCAAACGTGTGCAACGTGCTTGTCCTCTGATCGAGAGAAGATCAGGATGTTCACCAGGTAGACAAACATGTACTGGTTGAGGTAGTCCCGAAGCACATCATTCACCAAGGACTGCAAAACTGCCGGGACGTTGGTGAGTCCGAACGGCATCACTCAATACTCTAAATGGCCAAGCGGGGTGTTGAACGATGCCTTCCACTCGTCCCCTTCCCTGTTGCGTACCAGGTGATAGGCATTTCGTAGGTCGAGCTTGGTGAAAACAGAAGCTCCCTGGAGCAGGTCGAACGCAGTAGAGACGAGAGGAAGGGGGTACCGGTTGCGTTTGCTGATGGCATTCAAGCCCCGGTAGTCGATGCATGGCCGGAGGGTAAAATCCTTCTTGGACACGAAGAAGAACCTGGCCCCCAGAGGGGAGGAGGAGGGCCAGATGAGTCCAGTGGCCAGGCATTTGCATTGGACCATCGGCTGCAGCTGAACCATATCTTCACTCGGCACCCCACAACACCACCCGAAGCTAAGTACCTTTAATTCATTAATTGTACTAACATGGCTTCTGCTGTGCTTGTTCCCTGTGCTGAGTGTGGCATGTTTAGCTA